>SZWC01007215.1:111005-130697 GCA_023375785.1 Penium margaritaceum | reverse complement strand
AGTAACAAACCCAGAGCTTCCAGACTTAGACTCTAGAGCAGCAGACTGAGGGGGCAGCTGACTTAAGCAACGAGCGTGGAAGCCCGCACGCTGCATCAACAACGCTGCTGCCCCAACCTGCTGCCTCACAACAATCTTCACGTGCTAGTTGCACGGGCGACAAGATGGCAAGTGCCAGACCGTCCAAGACCAACAAGGGCAAGGTGGTGACGACCTCACCACACGCCCTCGACGGACTCCAAATTTTGGGAGCCACCGCCGCGAGCACGGTTGCCAAACCAAAGGCAACCGTACCGCTGAAGGCAACCGGTGCCAACCTCGGCGACACCGAGAAGCGTGCGGAGACCGGGAAAGTGCTTGACGAGCACGTCGATGCGCACGTGGACGACTCCCACTCGACACACGACAGGCTGGATGAGGATCACCCGAGCGGGGACCTCGACGAAGAGCACGACGCCGATGATGGCGAAGGTGATGAGGATCGCGATCATTTCCATCGTCATGCGGTGAATTCGAGCCGATTACTCGATAAGGGCAAGTCACTCGCCGCATCGCCTGAAGCTGCTAGTAGCAGCGAGGCTTTCAAGAGCAGCAAAGGCGCCGAAAGCAGCCACGCGTGAAGTTTCCATAAGAATGAGCAAAATGACGTCGCCGCGGTGGCAATCCACGATGACCGCCGAAGGCTTGCCGAGTCGGCCACCGAGGCGGCGGGCCAACTCAAGATCACCACCAATGGTGGAGTTGCGGCACCACCCGGAGGAGTGGGGGTGGACTCCCCTTCCTTCGATGTGGCCGGAATGGGGTAGACCAGATCCCACTCGAGCATCGTCGTTGACGACAGCCTCCGTCGGAAGGTGGAACTCTTTGGAGGCGTGTACACGAACGGTACCCTCCTGTAGTGGATAAAGGTGTACGGACAATGCGAGGCCCTGGAGGCCGTACCTTCGTCAATGCTCTGACGACATCAAAGCTGAAGTTTGCATTCACCAACCTGCTAGCCCACGTCGGGTAGAGCATCACAAACATCCACAATGATCGCCAACTGCAGTGCCTGGCCTTCATGAGGCAAGGCGTTGATGCGACGACCTTGACAAGGCGTTGAAAAGTGTGACCAAAGTGCAAATGCAGCAGCAAGCGCATCGCGTAGAAGGTGCTGATGCCATTGCCGGTGGCAGTGACGACTTGTCTACCTCGACGACATCGGGGCCGGTCATGAACACGTCCTTCCTCCACAGTGTGGAGATCTTCTTAAAGGGCGTGAAGCTGACCTACTGGCTGAATCACACAGAGCACGTTTTACGTGTCCACAAGGCTCCACTCATTCACTAGGGCGACCTTGCCACGGCACAACTTGAAGACAAGATCTTGAAGTATGTGATGAAGGAGTGGGGTGCGCAGCAGTCGCACCTCGAGTGACACCCCATATCATGGGAGGCATTCTACACAATCATGCGTAAGAAGTGCACGCAACGTGAGGAGGCGTAGCATGCCTTCCATAAGATCAAGGACTTCAGGCAGCTGGGTAGCTCGCTCGAAGCCTACTTGAGCGAGTTCACTGTACTCGTGGAGGAAGCCGAAAGCTTCACCGAGGGCGATGGGACTCAGACCTTCAAGTACCCGGAGTGCACGCTGCTGGAGTACATGCGTGACGGTCTTGCGAGGGAGAAGCTAAAGGATAAGACCACCACAACCGCAACCGGCCAAGCTTGGACAAGCTAGAGGGCATTGCGGGACTACATGAGTGAAGTGTATTCGGCGAACCCGAAGCACTACTCGGACGCACGACCAAACGCGCGTGCATAGCATGGCCGGGACATGCACGGACGCTACGGGGAGTGAAGGAGCAGCCGGGCATCGGGGCGGGACCAAGGGCAAGCAGCCCGCAAACCCTCCAGTCAAGAAGACTGGCGGGCACACGACCCCAAACCACAAGTGCAGTGGCGACAATGACGAGTTGACAATGGCGGCGAGTGAGCGTCACAACACAGCCCTCCGCGACGGAATCTGCCACAATTGTATGTAGCAGTGCCATTTTAGGGCTCAGTGTCCTGAGGCTGCTGGTGGTGGACAAGAGGCTACAGCAGCAGTACCTCGTGGGGATGTTGCAGTAGGAGGCCGCTGTCAAGGCCGTGGACAAGGCCGCGGTCGCGACAATGGACCCGGTCGTGGAAAACGGGCAGGGCCATGGTGCGGGTTTTCAACACCCTTGATTGACATTAGTAAGGACCGCTCAGGGGGTCAAACTAGTTCACGAGTTTGGATTCATGTTTTAGACAAGGATGTTGAAAATTTTGAGTTTTTTTACGAGTTCAAACTTCTCTCTTGTTTTCTCCACTATTGTTGAACCTCATTCTATGCCTGTTGACCGCCATTTTCTAGTAAACCTTGCATCTTCGGATGAGATATATGATCGAACATGCTTCGTGGTAGTGACAGCAACCATTGTGTAAGAATTATGCAATGTAGTGATTGAAACAAACACCCTCAAAGCGATGAGTTCAATCACGTTCGTAGTACCTTTGGTTGACGATTTCGACCCAGTCAGATTAAAGGATTAAAAGGTTCTGGCCGAATTTTCACATTGTACAAGATGTGGACTCGAGTAGGTGAATCATGGGAGTTGCGGCGTCCGCCGTACCGGTTCTATGTTCATCACAAACTCGACTTGCCATCGTCAAGTGTGTTCACTCGGAAGAGTGGAGGTAACATGACGAAGCAGTTCAAAGGACAACTAGCTCGTGTTCCTGTGAAAGTTCTTTCTGACACTGGAGGAGATGAATCCTTTGTTAGCCTTGGCTTACGAGCCATCAAATGGCGCAGTTGTATTCGGTGACAACCGTACAGTACTCGTGATCGGTGCCTATAAAGGGAACATTTGCATTTAAGGGTACACACAGAGAGTCACTTTGAAGGTACTCAACCGTCTTGACCCGTTTGAGTTGGTGCTAGGCAATCCCTGAATCCGTCAAAACAAGGCTCTAATGTGCTTTCAATCAAAACATTTAATCCTCCAAAAATGACAACGTTGATTCCGAGTACGAAATTGTCACCGACCCGACTCAAAGTCTGTTGGAAAAAGGACAACCGTCAGATCATCTTGATCTACTGCTCTACTGGGCTCGGCACAACATCAACAAAAAGAAAAAACAAGAGGGCCGAGAGTGAGATCGTCATCACTCTCTCGATCCCTTATGGCGGGGCATGGTATGGCTGTGGGCAGGCCTCTTTAGGCGTCCCACTGATCCATCCATCCGCGGCCCTACGTCCTCTACTCATCCCATTGGAGCTCCGGAGAGCTGACGGAATACCTGTACCAGCAGTGATATGTATCGGCAAGTTTTGGACCAACAGGATGTGTGGTCCGGCAGACGAGGCGAGAGTGCGAGCGTGAGCTCCTCTCGACTCCGAGGCTGCTGACGTGGCAAGGACCAAGGAACCGCTGAAGATATTCTCTTTCTAAAGGTGGATCCTGTGGTCAGGCATCTCGCGAGGGCGTTTTGGATTGATTGGCACCGTCGCTATCGAGAGGTGCGGTCGGACCATCATCGTGAGCCAAAAGCCCGAGCCAGATCGATGGTCATGAAGAAGCACCCGCAGATTCGGACGATCTCGTTCGTGGACCGCACCGAGGGCGCTGGGAATCCGCCAACCTAGGTCTGCCGATGATCGGGGATCATCGAGCGGTGTCCGGAAGATCCTGTGAAGACACAAGGAGACCGGACTGAGTCAACACTTGTACTTTTTTGCTTCTAGCTAGTGTAGACAGATAAGTAGCTGTAGGTTTGTATTTCCTATTACTTCGTATGTGTGTCACCATTTCGAGCAAGCTTGGTACCGTTGGAAAGCTTGTGAGACGAGTCGTGTATCTGTGCCTTCAGTTCATACCCTTGAATCGCACAGTCAGTGACATTGCCAAGGCAAGAGTGCCTGTGTGTGTGTAAGTGGTTATTCTTAACTCAGAAGTCATCACCAACGAATTCAGCACAGTACCAGAGAGTTGAACTATAAGAGTACCTCATCTGAAGATTCCTAAAGATTCTGCGTATGTAAAATCCAACAAAGTCCATGCCAGCTTGTCTGCGATACAAGTCAGGAGACGTATTCGACAAGGTTGTTGATACAGAAAGTGGAGGAGGAAATGAAGGAAGACACGCCACAAGAGATCAAATCTCTATTGGCGGAGTTCTCGAATGTATTCCAAGACCCACTGGTTGGGCTTCCGCCAGAACGACACATGGGCCACAAGATTCCGCTGCAACCGGAGACAACTCCTCCGTTCAGACCCATGTATCGCCTTAGTCTAGCAGAAAGGCAAGAGGCCGAATGCCAAATCAAAGAATACCTTGCAAATGGATGGATCGAGCCAAGTAGTTTGCCGTACGGTGTGCCGATACGTTTTGTGAACAAGAAGGACGGTGGTTTATGCATGTACGTGGACTACCGGGTGTTGAACAAGTTGACGATACAAAATTGATTCCCCTTACCGCAAATTGAGGACGTGTTTTACCGACTCTAAGTGGAAAAAATATTTTCACCCTTGGATTTGTCTCAGGGTACTATCAAATCCGCACCACAGAAGATGATGTGCATAAAACCTCATTTCGAATGCACATGGGATACTATCTGTTTCGAGTGTTATGTTTCGGGCTGACAAATGCCCCAGCAACCTTCCAAGGAGAAATGAAACAAACATTCGCTAAGCAACGTTGCTTGAGAGACGCTCTGTCCAAGTGGATAGTTGGGCGAATTCGGTCTTTTCTCGGTCTTGCAAATGGCTTTCGACGTTTTATGCAAGAGTACTCGACTCTGGTAGCACCGCTAACCAGGCTCACGCAAAAAGACGTGCATTGGGAATGGACAGCTGATTGTGAGAACGTCTTTTTCAAAATCAAAAAGCTTCTATCCACAGTGTCTGTCCTAGATCTCCCAGATCCATCGCAACCATGGGAGGTTGGATGTGATGCGTCAGGAGTAGGACTCGGAGCTGTCCTCATACAGAACGGTAACCCAGTTGCGTATGAGAGCCGAAATCTCATCTCTGCAGAAACGTGGTACACGACTGGGGATCAAGAGCTCCTTACGGTAGTACACGCTTTCAAGATGTGGCTTTGCTACCTTGAGGGTGCTGAAGGGGATGTGACGGTCGTGACCGACCATAACCCACTGGTGTTTTTCCAAATGCAACCAAACCTATGAAGATGACAGGCGCATTGGAGCAAAAACCTAATCCGGTTCTTGTTCACATGGGAATATCAGCCAGGACGCATCAATGTGGCCGATCCACGAAGCCGACAGCCTGTGGAAGTTAAAGCAACCACCGAGGCCGGTGGGCGTTTTATGGCCATTGCGACGGTAATTGTGCAAACACCAGAGCCCCTCGCACCTCTACGGCAACAACCTCAAGAGATTATCCACTATGGCAGTTTTGTCAACAGAATCCAGATGGGATACTATGTGGATTCTTGGTTTCAAGTCTCTTGAAATCTAGAAAGATACGGATTGGTGGAGGCCGTAGGATTCTTCTGCCACGGAGAACAAGTTATTGTACCAGAATCAAGAGACCTTTGAGCGAAGATGATCTCTCAGTTCCACGACCAACTGATCGCAGGTCATGTGTGATCTCGAACGACCGTACAGACACTCTCACACCACTCTTGGTGCCAAGGATGGAGTGTCGATATCCATAAGTATTATATGACATGAAACCCATGTCTTCGGAATGAGGCTAATAACAAGAAGCCTGTTGGACTCCTCCAAAAACTTCTCAATCCTGGGACTCCATGGGAGTGCGTCACCATGGACTTCATTACAGGTCTTCCGGACATGGCCCATAGCCACGATACAATACTAGTGGTTGTGGATCTTTTGACGAAGATGAAACACTTCATTCCTACAACCATAGATGTGAACGCAGAGGAGACCGATTGTCTCTTCTTTGAGGGTATCGTAAAGTACCTCTGTTTACTGTGGTGCATTATCTCCAATTAAGATAAGCAATTTTTTAGTGAGTTCCTGGCAAAAGATGCACGAGTACTTCGGCACCGAGTCGGTAATGTTGACTGCGTTTCACCCTTAAACTGACGGATATACGGAGCGCATGGACCGCACTCTCGAACAAATGCTTCGCATGTACGTGGACCCTGCCATGAATGACTGGGATGAATTCCTAGCACTGGCAGAGTTTGCGGTGAATAACTCGGTAAACGAGTCTACATAGTTCTTGCCATTTGTGTTGAAAAGTGGTCGGCATCCAGTGGTGCCTCTTCATTGGTGAAAAGTGGGACTACAAGAGGACAGGTTCCTTCTACTCAAGCTTTTCCCGAGCGTATAGATTCCTTGTTACAGGAGGCGAAGGGTCACATTCAAACTGTTCGGCAACGACAAAAGGCAAATGTCGACAAAAGTCACCGTGATGTCTCATTTGACATCGGTGACAAAGTGATGCTTAGCACTGAGAATGTCTGGCTGAAGTCGCCAGGGGCGCGAAAACGTCTACCGAAGTGGATTGGGTCATTTCCCATCGTTGCCTGTATTGGGCCAGTGGCATACTGATTACTGCTTTCGCCGAGTATGAAGATACATGACGTGTTTCATGTGAGCCTGTTGGCTCCATAGATGGCAGCGGGAACCGTTCAGCCACCATTGACAGTCCTTGCTACTGACGACCATTCTGAGGTTCTTCGTCTACTCCAGCACCGAGAGCGTACTCTGGTCACGGGTTGTTACGGAATACCTTGCTCATTGGGCCGGGTGTGGACCTAGACATAACTCATTTGAGCCCAAATCTCGTTAGCCCATAAGGGTGATCAACGAATATGGGAGGGAGCTGGCAGCTCGCACAGATTGACACATGTTCATGTTTAGCCAGTGATTGAAAGTATTAATTTTCTTTCACAATGTTGATGACTCACTTTATGACAATCCTTCTTGTTGTTCATGAACCGAGAAGATTCATAATAAGTGGGGAGGAATGTAGCGGGAGGGCCGGTTTTGCCCACAATCCTCGTTCAAGCGACAGGTGGTTGCACACCACCCCTCATATGAGCGAGGGCTGCCCGACATCCAACACTTCGCTGGCCGCCGGCCAGCTGGCTGCCGGCCGGCTGGACGGCCGGCGGCCGGCCAAGTGACCATCCGGCCGCCAGCCAGCCAGCCGCCAGCCACTGATCGCGGCCTCAGCCTGATTGGAGGCTGAGGGGCCTCGAGGGCGAGGCCTCGTGGCCTTGTGCCCTCGCCCCCCCTTGTCCTCCTTTTAAGGGAGGGAGCGAGGACAAGGGATAGGAAGAGAGAGGGTGAGAGCGAGGACCAAGAGGAGCGCACAAGAAAAGTCGGCGCAAAATCGCCGATCGTGCCTCGCACGCGACAATTTTGGACCGACGCGTCAAAACTGAAACTCGAGTTCATTTAGGACGAACTGCGAGTTTCAAAACCGAAAAACTCATGCAAACTCACGATTTCGAGGTAATACCCCCTCGTTTTGGACCCAGAATGAGGGGTTGAGGTAAAAACGGAAATGGGCCTTCGGAGACTTGGATTATTCAAGTCTCCCTACACAGGGTTGTTGATGTCGATTTTCCCCAGAGTGACGCGGAGGAGAAAACCCCTCGAGCGAGCTCTGGATACCATTCTGCGAACTCTGACGATGACCTAAGTGTAGGAGCTGGAGGTTCTAACACATTACAGAGGACATGAAGTTCAACAAAGTTTAAAAGAAAAAGTAAAGGGATTTTTGACTCCTTATTAATGGAGCGGAGATTCTGGCACACGCCCGTCGGCCCAAATCCCCGACGAAGTCCCCTCCTCCCCCACTCCCCCCTGCCTCCCGACAGTCCACTAGTTGCCCGTTTTCTCATGGCCCTCAATCACGAGGGCCTCGATTGGCAGACGGGTGGGTGGAATGGTGGACTACGAGAGGCGGGTGTGGCGGCGATTGACGAAGTACCGACCGACGGACATTGGCCGGCAATCCCCCCCCACCCCTTGATGCTATCGCAGCCCTCCATTGCGACGACCACGATGGAGGGCCGCATTCCAGCATGGCATGCCCGATTTCACCATGCTTAACTAGCGACATGTGTCGCTGTTCGAGCATGGTAAAAATGAGGGGCGGATAGGGCTCATTGTTGCCGGACAGGGGCGAATGGGGCCTACTGTTCCGTGGCATGGTTGAATGAGACTTATACTTCGGACAGAGGGGCGAATGGGGTTTATTGTTCTCACGGATGGGTATATGAGGGTCACAAGTGACAAAATAGGGGGTAATCAACATCTTCACCGTACGGAAAAAAAAATGGACCTTGAAACGGCATGGGCCAAACCACTACGGTGAGTTTTTTCCTAGACTAGCAAAGGAACTGATCCTGGCTACTAAGATTGGGGACAGTGAAATTTGTTTGTGGTCATTCCGTACAAAAGAATTTCACTATAATCTATAGAAAGGGACAAATATTCATTTTTACTACAATCTATGAAGAATTGGTTTGAAAATCCCAAACAATTTGCATGGAAAACCTCAATGAATGGCGAACATTGTAAGCGTATACCATTAAACATCTCCATGATTGGTCAATCTCATGGCATTCATTCCATTGAAGAGTCCGCCCTGAGAGATATAAATGTGGATTCGTCTAATCGGTTATTGTGTGAGCACATGCACGCAACGCGTGCATATGCTCACACAATAATCGAGTATGCCTAGTGTTTTCCGTTTGGAATCCAATTCAAAATTTACTTGTTGCATGACCCATACCTACATACCCTAATGCCTTTTCATTTCAATGTTAAATATTTATCAGGGGATGACGAATTCATTTATTTGGCTCCACGCTGGATATTATTATACTGAAAACGAATACATTTTATTATTTTTTTGAGTTGTGTTCGACCCTCGAGGACCGAGCGAAATCAAAAACGCGATCGCGCGACGTCACCATGCAATCATCACCACCGTAGGAAGAGGAGCTATTGTAGTGACGAGCTCCAACATGCAAGCTGGGGTGCAGAACAAGGTGAGGTGGGGATAGTTTCTTGACCCCACGCGGTCACGCGATCGCGTCAATTCTGGTGTCGGATGTGCGCCGACACCGGAAAATGCGACTGCAAGGTCTGAAATGGACCTCTTGTGAGCGTAAAAAACACACATTCTAAGCTACGACATCAAGTAATTTCGCCCAATTAGAATACAGAAAAATAATTGTTCCCGGAGACGAATCAAGACTACACATGGTGAGTTATTTTAAAGGGAGAAATCATAAAGCAGTATGGTATTTGTAAAAGTCCTCACCACTCCATTGCCCATGTAACATGAAGTATCTACTTCTCTTTCCCTCCCTCTCAAGGGGCTAGACCAAAATGCGAGACTCACCCTGAAATGCCTCGAATTGATGCTTTTCTTCCCTATCACTCCCTCTTCATGTTGGTGTGTGGGCTTTGGCCTGGAACCCTTATGAGGATATTGTAGTTAGTTTGGGTCTGGCACGATGCTTTGGATGAGGTTATGCTGGTCAAGACCCGCGCACTTGGTGAGTTAGGCTATTAGACCTTATGAGACTTTGCGCGTCTCCCTAGCCTGACCCTTGTTGTTTCTTGCACCTGCTTGCTTGCTAGTACGCCAACAGATTGAACAATGTTGCCACGTCAGCAACATCAAGATTTGGAAGCTTCTTAGCAGTTTCTTATGGTATCAGAGTAGCGAGACACCTCTTGCTGAGCTACGCCGTAGAGATTTAGCACCGGCAGCAATAGTGAGAGTCATTGTCGCCGTGACATCCTGGGACCCGTCGGAGGCGACGTCACCATGCAATCGCCACCACCGTAGGAAGAGGAGCTATTGTAGTGACGAGCTCCAACATCCACACAGAGTAGTAGCAACACCACCAGGCGGCGACAGTAGCCGTGTCTGGCTACCGGCCTGTACACAAAAAAAGGAGGAGAAGCGACTCGCAGATGCAGCTTACGTCGGCAGCTGCGAGTAGTGGCAGCGCGCAGCAACGGGAGCAGCTTGCAGCAACGCCGACAACATCAGCCGCGAGCAGCAACAGTAGCACAGTAGTAATAGCAGATGTGGCTGTCATAGTAGCAGTACAACAATAGTAGCCGCAACATCCACGAGCAACTGTAGCACCAACCATAGCAGCAACACCAGCTATAGGAGAAGCCACAACAGCAGCGACGGCCAGGAGCTGCAATAGTAGTAGCGGCAGTAGGCAGCAGTCGCAGCAACAGCCGTAGTAGTAGCAGCAGGTAGCAGCCACAGCAACAGTAGTAGCAGCAGCAGCAACAATCGCTGCAGCAACCGCAGCAGCAGTTGCTACAGCAACCGCTGTAGCAGTTGCTATAGCAGCTGTTGCCGTCTGGTTTGAGGGAGACCCGACGCGGGGGACCCGTTGGCAGGGGGAGGCGGGGGATGTCGTGCGGGCCCGCAGTACCGACCAAGGCCACGACAATGCTAGTGCAGGAGCTGGCATGTACCGGCCAAACGCCGGCCTCTTGCCAGCCCAGACGGGTAGGGGAGGTCGTTAGCCGGCTGCGCGCAGGAGAGGCGTGATCCTCCCCTTCCCCACTTTGACCCGTGAGAGGTCAAACTCACCGGTAAAAAACAAAAAAGATGGAATGGGCACTTGATGAGGGGGCACTCAAGAAAAGGGAAGCCCATGTTTGGAGCATTGAAACAAAAAAAGGGACAGTGGGGTCCACGAGTGAGGCACTCAACAAAATCCCGAGAGGAGGCATCCCACTGAAACCAAACTGTTCGGTGAACCCACAAAACAAAAAAAGGGACGACGACCGTAGGAGTAACTGAAATCGCGTGAGATGCGGTATTAGGAAGGTGAGGAAAGAGGTGGCCGTGGGTCACATCCGTCAGTTGATGACGGCGACCAATGCAATAGTAGCAGTTACAGCCGTAGCGGCACGACCAGTAGCATTACCAGCCACATGAAGTGTTGCAAGGACCACCACCGTTGGCGTTGACGGTGGCTGTAGGAAACAACAACAATGGCAGCAGCATAGAAGACAACCTGAGATTACACACTGCGTTAGCCACGCGATAGTAATATAGTAATTGTGTAGCAGTCGCACGGCAACGCACCACCAACATGGTGGTGGCCGTCCTCATGAAAGCGTTGAAGCACGTCTGAGAGACTATGCTTTGATCGCCCACCTCCCCTTCTAGCCTTGTGCTAGTGGGAGCAAGTGCCCTCTGCACTCACCCACGCCTGGCTCTGGAGATTAGCACACTCGCGTGGTAGGGAGCGCAGCCAGTGCCGTGGTTGGCACCGGCACTGCATGTGTTGCAGGCGTCGCGTCCACAATGGCAGCTGTAGCCGTGGTACACATGTCATGCGTCTAACAGCTTTGCTTGCTACTACTATGGTGATTGGCACCATGGCTGACATCAGTGTTGCCAGCGTCTTGCCAGGTGGCGATCACCTTGGATACGATCTCGCCCTTCTTCTTCACCATCCGACTCAGAGACGCTATTGGCCATTACCGTGGCACCCCTCAGTGGAGCTATGGCAGTGTTGTACGCCGAGCTCCAGGGCCTAAAGAGCATGGTGTAATAGCTCACACACCATGTGGTCTGTGAGCACTCTGTCGTCACTATGCCGGTACAGACTCCTCTGTCTTTATCTTCATCGTCCTCGCATGTGTCTGAGACATTGCCTAAGGTTGCCTTTGCGTCCGAACTCACGTCCACGTCTGACACCCTCCGCTCAGTCCTAGAGGCAATCGGAGTTATCCCGACATCCGACCCCGTCGTTATCTTAGCCATCCCTTTTACAAGTGCCCCCCGTACACGCACTCACCATGCGAGACAGCGGATGTCACGATTGGCTAGACGTGTCTGGCAGTAGCAGTAGTACCGACAGTAGCAGGAGCACTGTCGATAGCAGAAGCACCAGTAGTGATGGACGTTGCCGAGGAGCTGACCCCCTCGTCCCCGGTCGTGGGATTGGTGTGTTACCCCCTTTCAGCTTCTGCCGGTGTGTCGTTCATTTGGGGGATGGAGTGCCTGTAAACGACTACCTTGGAGCCAAGGACTGAGGCAGCAAATGGAGGCACATGACACACTCAGTTTGCACAGCAACTGGAGGGAACATATGCTCCTGCTTTGGGGGAGGACTATTCATCTGAGGAGGAGTGCTCTGACGCTAAGCCAGTGACAGAGATCGAGTTGGAGATAACAGCCAGATTGGCAGAGGGAGTTGGAGAGGTAGTAGAGGTTGTTGATACCTTGACGATGGCCGGGATGATAGGAGATGCTATGGAGGTAGCACGAGTTGTAGTAGGGCCGTCACCCTCATCCCCGATTGCGGGGTTAGTATGCCCATCCTTCTTGGTTTCTATCAGTCTGACGGTCGTAGGGGGGATGTAGTGTCCGTCATCAACGAAAGCTGATCATAGAGTTGATGCACCGGATGGTGCTGGCCGACCGCCACGAAGGGACAGACGTCTCCTGTGCGGCCGACGAGTTGTAGATGGGAGAGTGGTCATACATGGAGTTATAGACAGATGTAGAGGCCCAGTGCGCTACCGTATTTGCACCAGCTACTGCACGAGCGCGGGATGGTCCTTGGATGATGGCAGACGTCCGTGTGTGCGACATGTCGGCAGTGGCAGATGAGGTTGCACCAGTCACCCCTACAGGTGTGGCTGTCGTAGAGAGCATGCAGGATGGGCACACACATCTCAAGGAGACTAAGTGGTCTCCATTGGGTGCATGCTTGTAACGGGCGGACCTCCTCTAGCACATGCATGATGGGCTACACACCAGAGGTTGGGAGGAGCCCCATGGCACTGAGCACACATTTGATGACTGCGACGATGCCGCATATTCAGATGTACCTACAGATATCGACGTCGGGCCAGCAGCTGACAGCCGAGCGACAAGTGTGTCAGTAGTAGCCGGTGCCTTCATAGCAGCCTTTCTTACAGTCTCACACGCTCTACATGGCGACGCATTTTCTGGTGCCCATGTCCTACCAGTAGCTTGTGGCCAGGAAGTTTGTGAGTCGATGATTGACACAGAGGACGTCGACTTGTGCGACGAGCAGGCGAAGCTACACTCCTTCTTGCGGGTCGAGGCAACGAGGCTGGAGGAGGCCATGGCTCGCACCGACGGGCACCTGACAGAGTTCCACCTTCAAGTCCGTGTTGCAAGTGATTGCTTGCATGCCACCGTTACAGCTGGCCGATCGGTTGTCGCGTCAGAGCTTGTCGAGCTGCACACGCGCCTCGACGATGCAAAGGCCACGAGGCCATATGCGGCTCAACAGTTGGCGGCCATATGGCTGACGATTCTTTTGGAGGGGGCCCTTAGCGCTGCACCAGCTACAGCAACAGGTGACAAAAGTAGTGACCACGACGACGACAACGATGACAACGATAGTGATGACGAAAACGTCGACGTCGCTGTGGGGTGAGGTCATGTTCAAGCACATCCCACCTGTATCTTCGTCACCCTTGCTATTACTGTGTAGGGGTATGTGGCCATGGAGGAGCCGCACTCCCTCCTCAGGGATTGTGTTGGATGCAACCATCAGCTTTGCTCATGCTGCTAGCCTCTGCCGCACAAGGGGCGTATTGGTGTGCGGTTGACATGGGTTGAGGTACTGATGGTTGAGACCCGCACACTTGATGGGTTGTACCAGTGTGACGAGGAAATCCAACACCTTGAAACCACCATCGGTGATGTTGTTTTGTCAAATTCTACAGCCCAGGGGGAGTGTTGGTGTGTGGGCTTTGGCCTGATACCCTTATGAGGACAGCGTGGTTAGATTGGGTCTGGCACGATGCTCTGGATGAGGTTAAACTGGTTGAGACCCGCGCAACTGGTGAGTTGTACCGGTGTGACGTGGAGACCCATTGCCTCCATGTGTTACGTATGCTCCATGCATGCGAGCAGGTATGGTCGAGACCCGGACACCTGGAGACATGTTCCGAAGTCACAAGCAGACCTTGTTGCTCTATACTTCTTGCATGATGTTTGGCACATGGGTATGTGATTGACTTCTTGCATGGTCGAGACATGGGCACTTGGTGGGTTGCACCACTGTCACGAGGAGATCTTGTAATGTGGTTTGTGCTTACGACGGACATTGAGTGTAGCCCCTCTATGAGGAGAGGGAGGCACCTGCATAAGTGTGCTTGATTGAAACTCACCATGGTTGGTTTTGCGAGCGATCCTTTCTTCCCTTCACTCAGTCATCGTTGTGGCGAGAGCTGTGTGAGTCAGGGGGAGTGTTGGTTTTTGTGGCTTCCACCCATCATGATGACCATGGTAATTACCCGTATACCCGCACTGGTGGTATGGAGCAACAGTAGTGGAGAGCAAGAGGACATGGAAAGGGTCCCAAGACGTCTTCAACACCTACAACATGACCCCTGTGACGCAAATCCCTGATGCGGGCCCAACTGGCACCGGAGCACCCCCAGGTGGTGGTTCCATCCGCCAGCAGCTGCGAGAAAGCTGCCAGGACGTCCTGGGTGCTTGTTGGGGTGCCCTGTAGTTTTTTCTACAGTCGCTATAGTTTCCACGGTGGACTAGCTCTTGAGCCCGATTTGCATTTTTTTGTATTGTTTGTGCACCGATCGATGCCATACTTGTACGTGTGACCAGTCGTAGCGTCCGGCTTGAGATTCTGCATCTCCAGGTGTCGCGTTTGGATGCATGTGTATGGCTAAAACAATGGGTTTGGGCCTGTTTTAGGACAAACGGACACTACCGCGTGCGTAACCCGCCATGAGCCACGACAGATATTTATGTTGTGTGCTTTTTAATTGTGATCTCTTTGTGTATTACTAAGCTATTGGAGATTCTGACACTTTGCGCATCTCCCTAGCCTGACCCTTGCTGTTTCTTGCACCTGCTTACTTGCTAGTGCGCCAGCTGACTGGACAGTGTCACCACGTCAGCAGCCGTAAGGTTAGGAAACTTCCTAGCAGTTTCAAACTTCAGAGCTCGACCAAAATGCAAAATTCACCCTGAAGTGTTTGGGATAAGTGGTGAGGTAAACGCTAGTCATAGTTTTTGTTTACATCATTCCATTTGGGTTCACCCTATATTCACAAGAAGATTAAGCACTTTCAAGAAATCGTACCCAAACTATGTTGGGCGGAATGACTGTATACCCCTCGTTTTGGACAATAAGCCCCACCAGCCCCTCTGTCGGAATAATAAGCCCCATCTGCCCCTCCGCCATAATGATAAGCCCCATCCGTCCCTCCGCCAGTACGATAAGCCTCATTCGCCTCTCCACCAGAATGATAAGCCCCATCCTCCCCTGCCCCAGAACAATAAGCCCCATGTATCCCTCGGAAATGTCGAACTCTTTATGTGACGACATATTGTTCATTTTCAGTTGTACAAGGGTAAGCAGGTAATATTATTTCAATTTTCTAAGGTTTGCAGTTGATTGCGTGCATGCACAAAAAAGTCACGTACGCGCGTTACACCGTACCGTGTGACGGCGACAATATAATTAGCTATGTACTGAATTATCGTTGGTTGAACTTAGTTCTTGAGCTATTTAGTTGGGTGTATGTCGTCGTCCACAACATGGTTCTATTTCCATCGGGTTTCTGATATTTCACTGACCAAATAACTGCATGGCCATCTTAACAACGTAAAATTTATCCTCTCAGCATCAAAACACCACCTGCTCAAGCGTGGGAGATGAGCCGGCAGGCGTTCATGCACTGGAATCCATACGTGTTGCCGAACCTCACACTTGCCTGGCCATCTCAGCAAGGGATAAGTAGGGCAATTAGACTGCGCCAATGAACCCTTGACAGTTGTCCTTCTTGCAACTGTGATGGTACCCTATGAAGAGGGATTGTTGCCATGTCGCTGTCATTTTTGCAACTGCCGCTCGCCATGGACATGCGAAAGGGTACGAGAAAGGATGGTCTCAAATTCGGTCTGCCGGACGAGAAACATATGCATAAGGATAGATGACTGAGATCGAGTTAATCGACCAAAAATCGTGCACTCGTAGATCAGTGCACGATTTTGGGTCGGAAGTCCGACTTCGGGGGGCGAAATCGGACTTCGCCCGGCTCTGCGACGTCGCAGGCGGAGCTTCGCCAGCGAAGTCGTCAAACAGTCACAAACCCCTTGAGCGAGGGGTTTGTGACTGTTCAAGGGGGGTTTGCGGGTAGGTTTGGATGGGGGTTCCGAGACTCCCCCTGCGATGGAAGGGAATTTGCTGGGCCCCGCTACCGCGGGGCCCAGCAGATGCCCGCGCAAAAATAAAACCCTAAACCCCCGAATGTAATTCGGGGATGGGTTTGTTCGACGTTTGGGCTTCAAACTAGGGGTTGAACGTGGATTTGCGTGGTGGGAAAAAAAATGAAAAGGGCGTTTTCGCTCGATCGCGACCTCACGATCGAGCGACGACCACCGTTCTGACATCGGCGAAGCCGATGTCAGAACGATCGGACTTCGCCCTTGATTTCGGCGAAAGAGGGGTCTTCGCTGAAATCGAGGGCGAAGTCGGAAAGAAACTTCCGACGCGGCTTTTTTGGCCGATGCACTCGAACTCGAGTGCATGTTTTTAAGTCAATTAACCCTAAATGAGATGACTGTGTGCTCAAATGAGCAGATCGGCGGAAATGTCCTTCATCCTACATGTCAACCCACCCCCCGCTCGTCCGACCTAAGGGACGCGATGTTTTGGCAGGGTTTCACTGAGCTCGATCCAGTCTCTTTCACTCTTGCTTTGTCGTCATTCATGCAGTCACCGCGGCCTCCAACGATGCCACTGTTGCAGCTACGTCCCACGTGAACTCGGGATGGTGGACCAAGTCGTAGAGCACGCCGGTAAGCCTAATCAGGAGGGTAGATGGGATATATAGGTTTAGGTTTCCATGTTTTGTACAAAATACCCGTTGTTTCGGATGGCTTCCCAACTGCACGCGTGGCGTCTTGCCATGCGACCAAGTCCTGATGAGAACGATCCGTCCGTCATTCAGGATCCGGTACCGCGGTGGTACCCTGATAACCCACCTCCAAACGACACAACAGGCACGTTTCACGATGTCATGTATTGGTTGGAGAGGGATTGGAACGATGACTGGTGGTCCCGGCGGTTGGACGAGTGGGACGCCCTCCCATAGAACCAACCCCCTGATGAACCACCCCGTGCACCTAGGTCCCCTGATATCCGGGAAGACGGACCGGGTAGGTTTAGTATGGGGCGCCGTCACGTCCTGTCCCTGCCACATGGCCACCTCGGTAATTCTGTCATTGTGTCTCGGGTTTTCGCTGTCTCTGCTATGCTTGTGAACAAGACAACCGAGTGGTTACAAGTACAATTTTGTAATCGTGCTGTTGGAAAATTCTCTTCTTTCATGTTATGCGCTTCCATGGACAGGAGATTCTGACAACGAACCATGTCACAACCCAAAGAAGCTGAAGGAGATGCCGAGGGAGCCAAAGGAGGGCATGTTTTTTGACAGCATGGACGCGGCTTGTGCATTTGTGGAGGATTATGCGGTGGAAAACCGCTTTGGTCTCAAGTGGGTCCGCAGTGAGCCTGCAACGTGTGTGGAAGCCAAGAACAAGGGGTGTACCTCACTCCTTCGGGCCCGTGTGACGAGCAAGTTTGGACACATGACCGTGTCCCACTACGCCGACGGACACAAGTGTGTCCCTAGAATTGGCCGCGGCAATCCCACGCGACAGAAGGGATGGGTGGCCCACAAAATCTCTGAGGCCTAGCAACGTGAACCAACAACATCTATTGCAACCCTGCGGCAAGTTATGCACAAAAAAACCGGCGTTAACGTGTCTAACAACACGTATCGCGCGAAGTCACGGGCCCAAGAAAACTTGATGGGGAAAAAGACCGACACGTGGAGCCTGTTTCCCTCCTACGTCAAAGAGGTAAGTTTCGACCTGGAGGTGTTTGTTTTTGTTTGCACAGTTCTTGTACCACTTGCCATACTTCTAATCAGTCGGCCATGTCCACGTGCTTTGTGCAGCTGAAACGCATGGACCCAGGTACACACGCTGTGGCGCACAAGAACAAAAACGGGACCTTCCTTTAGGCTTTTGTAGCTCATGGAGCCTCGAGGATCGGATTTCAGCACAGTCGGCGGGTTGTGACCATGGATGCAACGTTCCTCTAAAATAGACATAAGCAGGTTTTGTTGCTTATCCAGTACTTGGATGCAAACGACCACGCAGTTCCGATGGTGTGGGCACTAGCGATGAAAGAGGATAAGAAAGGGTGGATTTTTTTTGCGCATAGCTAGCACTCGCGTATCACACTACTGCTCAAGCCGGAAGTTGCCTCATCACGGACAGGGAGAAGGGGTTGGAGAAAGCAGTGCAAAAGTACTTGACCGAGGCCATGTACACGTTCTGTCCATGGCACATCCGGGAGAATGTGCACACAAGCTATGAAAAAAAGGTCGTCCACTGGCCATGGAAGTGTGCTCATGCCCTTAATGTTGCTCAATGGGTGAAGGCAACCACCCACCTGTGTCAAGTGAGTGTGTTGGTGTATGCATACCTCTTTGGGCGGGAGGGGGAGGAAGGGGATGTGGTGGGAGGGTGCCTCTTGAGAAGTGGACACGCCTCCACTGCCCTTTGGGAAGAGGAGACCACACCACCTCCAATGCGTCGGAGAGCTGGAACGCGCGAATCGTAGTACAAAGGAAGCCCTATCCCTACCATTGCTTTGTGAGCATCAACCCCTTTGTGCAACGTCTGTTCTGTGCCTGTCGTGCCCTGGAAGCAGGTGTGAAGACCGCGTTGGCACCTGCACAAGCCGACCAACTCCTCCACGGCGTCGCAGTGGTACGAGAGTACTTCGTGACGGAGGAGGGCCCCAACACAGCAACGGTGGATGGACCAACAAACCATCCACGGCATGTGGACTTGGTCGCGAAGGCATGCAGTTGTGGCAGGTGGAAGGAGTTCAGCCTGCCTTGATAGCATGCGTGTGCTTTTTTGCTGACCAAGTGCATCAACGCAGAGAGCCTGGCTGACCCTGGTCTCACCCGCATGGCGTTCCGTTGGGAATACAACAACCCCCTCCCCTCACCAGTGGTGAAGAACATACAACCAGTCGAACCCTCCTACACCAAGCCTTGCTCAGGCTGCAGCACAGTATGATGGAGGTCTGGCTACGGCTGCAGTCCAGGCTGAAGCCATCCTGGAGGCACGTGCTAATGCCTCCATGAGTGTGGGTCCACCACTTGCAGAGCATGCCAGTGGTGACATGGAGTACGACCCCGAGGCTCCGCCTCAGGATGATCCAGATGATGAGGATTATGGTTTTGAAAGTGATTACTCTGGTGCATACTCCCCTCACATTGGTGATGATGGTGAGACGGTGACGCAGGATGAGCACACCCATCAGTTGGATGAGGAGGAGAGGGAGTGGCAAGAGACATACCAAAAAGAGCCAGAGGAGGCAGAGTGAGGTGAGTCTGTGCATACATTCTGTTATTCATATTCATATGCATGCTCTTATTGCATTGCCTATTCGCCCATTGCCATGGTCAACTAATGGATGGGTTTCGTTTGTTTTGTGCAGGGTGGAATATGCTGGACCTTGGAGATTGAGCAGACCATTCGTGCTAGCGGCTCAGACTTGAGAAGAAACGGGGGGTTTCGGGTTAGGCAACGGGTTAGGGTTAGGCTGAATGGGACTAGTGCGTCGCATGTAGGGGGGGGGGGGG
>SZWC01007215.1:83682-105360 GCA_023375785.1 Penium margaritaceum | reverse complement strand
CCCCCCCCCCAAAAGGGTAAAGTGTATTGGGGGAGTGTATATGGTAAGTGTATCTGACGGACAAGTGAAAAATACACTAAGTGTATTTGGAGTAGACATCTGAAAACACTCGTCGACCGTCGATCAATGACGATCGACGATCGACGACTTACGACACGGTTCCCTTTACAAAGATGACGATCGACGATCGACGACCGTCGACTACTCGATGACATAAATATGTGTCGCAGCCATATTACACATTGGTAGCCACATAGTCGGGACCCCATCTCCCCCCCCCTCCCCCAGAAGTGACGAGTGTATTGGGGTTTTGTAGCTGGGGAGTGTATTGGACAACCGATACTTGAATACACTAAGTGTACAATACACTTAGTGCATTTGTTACGTGTCCATCAGATACACTTACCATAGACACTCCCCCAATACACTTTACCCTTTGGGGAGGGGGGGGGGGACAACATGGGAGTTGGAGATCCCCCCCCCCAAAAGGGTAAAGTGTATTGGGGGAGTGTTTATGGTAAGTGTATCTGACGGACAAGTGAAAAATACACTAAGTGTATTTAAGAAGATGTCCAGAAACATGTGTGAAACGTCGATCCATAAGAATCGACGATCACCGACGTAGTCGACATCTTAAACATAGATGTCGACGACGTCGACATCTATGTTTAAGATGTCTACGACTTTGACATCTTAAAGTTCTTGAAGTAAAAATTACAATCGATGCGGAGACTCGACTGAACTTCCGCATCGACGGCTTGCGAGGACCGCCGACCACGACGTTTGTCGCTAGTCGTCAATGGACAAGGAAAAAACCAAAAAAAAAACAGCGAAGCAACTTGCCGAGTCAGCACAGTACCGAGCCCCACTCGACCAGGGCCCAGCGGGAGCCCAAGTAGGGAACATCGAACCTCGTAAACATCTAATGGTCTGAAGAGCTTCCAAGTCCACAAATACGTCTATTACGTATTTACAGATGTAGTACAGTTTATGTGTATGTACACATATAGGTGCTTTAACGGGAAATGTAGATAGAGTTGTGAATCGCTAAACCATGGTTTTTATTAGGTAGTAAAAATGTCACTGAGATCCTTCCACGTTCTTTCCCATGTTGAAGAATAATTATACACTATTCTGTCTATGGACAACTGGTAAAATGAAATTGTGACGTAACGTCCACGAAGGTACCATGAAACTTCCAAGTGACTACTTNTCGAACCTCGTAAACGTCTAATGGTCTGACGAGCTTCCAAGTCCACAAATACGTCTATTACGTATTTACAGATGTAGTACAGTTTATGTGTATGTACACATATAGGTGCTTTAACGGGAAATGTAGATAGAGTTGTGAATCGCTAAACCATGGTTTTTATTAGGTAGTAAAAATGTCACTGAGATCCTTCCACGTTCTTTCCCATGTTGAAGAATAATTATACACTATTCTGTCTATGGACAACTGGTAAAATGAAATTGTGACGTAACGTCCACGAAGGTACCATGAAACCTCCAAGTGACTACTTTGGACATGTACACTGAATGAAGGGTGAATTTTTAAGGGGTGATTAACCATAAATGTGGATATTACACAAGCCTGCTCTTTTTCTGACAGTCGCTCTAGTCGAGCTCGTGCTCGACGACAGCATCGGCGGGTGACACAATTGGCCCGAATTTTCTAGAGCACGTCGATGACCCTACCGAATCTGCAATCTTGGAGATTGATGGGGATTGTTTTGTGCCCATTGACTACAACCAAACAAGGGTGTGCAAATCCTGGTGCAGGTCTATTAACAGCACCTTCGTCCACCGCATCGGCGTCGGACAGTGCAAAAGATGTTGGCGGGGCCGGAAGTAGTGGAGGTTGCCAGGGAAGTTTCTACATGGAAACCTCCACAACATTCCGATGCAACACCAGCATTTGGACAGGACTTGGCTATGAAAGGAGGAACAGAGGCCTGCACGAATCCCCTGGTGATCATAGCAATAGGGACAAAGGTAGTAGGGGGAGAACCGACTGCTAACACGCTGGAGTTGGAAAGCACATGTCATGCTACACGGAGTGTCGTTGTGGTGGTGGTGGTCCCACCAGCTACAGCATCTACATCACCAAAGGTTGCATATGCACCAACAAATGTAGGTTTTCTCGTCCCTAGATTGCTAACAATTTGGGTTGATGCGACACCTACTGTTGGAGTGGTCGTGCTTACAACAAATGATATGGAGGCAGCAGACTTCAATGTGCAACATCCACCCCCTTGTTTTGGCTCTCCTGACAAAGACAAAGGCAGTAACAGGGGGAGCCTCGTTGGTTAGCTTATGAAATTTGGACAGTGTAGAGGACGTCACAGGAAGAGTAGTAGTGAAGGTGATCCCGGCAGCTCTAGCGTTGGAAGCTATAGAGATTACACTTTTACATCATATTCAGGTGTCGCCGGTGCTAGATTGGTAGAAGTGGTTGCTAAAGTGATACAATCTGCAGTGCTTACAGTTGTAGCAGACTTGAGTGTGTGACATCCACCCTATGAGGAGTACGCTATGATACCACTCATAGTTTCGCGTGGGTAACATGCAATGCAGCCATGGTATTCCAGATGGACCTCATGGAGACTTTTTCCATCATGTTGATACCATCATCCACTTTTGTACAGGAGGTCACCACTCAGGAGGCGTTGCGTCGCCGCCTAGGTGACCTTGTGCGCTTGTATGCTCTCTGCTTTCCAAGGTATGTTGAGCGTGTGCCTCGACACTTGGAGCTGTGTGGTCCAGAGCACGTGGACAGTCTTGGAGCAGCCACTGAGCACCGATGCACCATAACAGATTCAGTCACTTGTAATGAGAGTGAAGTCGTCTCTCTTGATAGTAACTGAGCCTACATTTGTGGCTGCACAGGTGCAGCTTTTGACTACGTAGAAATAGTTTGTATATGCTCAAAGTGCGAGCCTGGTTGCCTCGTCAGCCATCACCGTAAGCACTCACAAAATTCATGAGTTTGAGGATGGCAACCTTGATCTCACAAAGACAAAGTTTCTAGTTGAGTGGAAGCATTTTAGGGTATTGCAAGCAGCAAAGGAGGATGATAGAGCTGCTGTTCTTGGAGTAGAAATGGTCTTTGCTATAGCTAGAGAGGCATTGACAGATGCACCCGTGGAGACTACTTTTGCATCACTGGCACTATTGCAGGTCAGCACCATTGCCTCTTCCATCAACGACTCCGCTCCCCTTTCCTTCTCTACACAGAGAGGACCATGCATCCCTCACATTGGGAGCATAAGAGTTACTCCAGTAACTTCCGATGTTGAGTATAAGACCAAGGAGAGTACGAATCACTGGGATGTGAGGAAGTCTCTTGCAGTCGGACTTGGTGACTGATTGGGTTATGCTCATGTATGAGTGAACCCCAGACACGACAAAATTTTCACCTCCTTCTCATCTTGGGTGGTCCACTTTCATTCACGACATTTGCACATGCAAGACTTTGTGCATGCCGGGGAGGACATTCACTCTCTCACAAAGATCGTAGGGTTCATGTTCCCAGGATCATGTGAGCAAGGGGGGATATGTTGTTGTCTTTCAGCAGTATGTTTCTAGATTCTTGAACAGAGGGGTAGTATTGTGTAGTCTTTGAGCCGAATTGACACATGAGGGAGTATACAGAGTGATACCCTACTGCTTGGTAAATTCGATCATTTAGCTGATGAAAATTGTGAAATCTTTAATTTTGTTGTCGGTTTTATATCCATTCCTACTCTTTATATACGTCAAAAAGAGGTGGTGTACGTTTGAATTTGGCGACCGGCCCGTCTCAATTTCTTAATTCTGCGAACTTCTGTGGTCGTTCGACGCATCAACGTTGTCGTGTCAGTTTTGCACACGTACTTCTAAGTCAACGTCAATGCAGGAAACTATATTCCGCTGCAACGGCCAATCACGCCACAGACATTGGTACGTAGCCATATAGGCGGTCTACGAATGCCCATTATGTGTAGTCAACCCAGCCAATCTCCATCAACCTTTGCAGTTGCTACTCGCCTATTAATGGACCGTTATTTGCAAAAGGTACCGCCCGAGGAGCGTGCATGCCGCATCATGCAGGCTACTCGTCAAGGTCATGCAGCTCGTGTGCCACCACCACGCAGAATAGTTGGGAGGCCGCTCAAGCCTGTCACACTCTTGGTTGATCAAAACAAGGAACCACGCATCCGTCTCCACGACCACTCAATGTACGTTGACCGTGGCAACAGCGTCTCTACTCCAATACCCCTTTCCCTCCCGTTGACCACCCAGCCATGTCCTCCGAGGAAGACATGGAAGTACAGTCCATGTTCTTATCCCTTTGGCACTGCGTATATTGCCAAGGGAAGCTCGCCATCCCGTGAGAAGCATGGTCCAACTACTGCGGAAAAAGGCAAGGCTCCTGCCACGTCGCTGGTCAAGCGTCCACAGCAGGAGCCTCCCAGAACAAGGCTCCGTACCGGATTAGTAATTGTCAAAAGCACTCCTCCCAAAAACGTCAACAATAGCAACGGACAAGGCTTCATCACCGACAGCAACAGCAGCGGCAACAACAGCATCTACGACAAAGAAACTTCAACCTTGACATCTAACGGCCAGGACAGCGATGAATCCACTGACGCGGAGTGTCCCTCCAGGTCACTTCTAACATGACAACTGTCGATACCGTCGCATTGATGGCTGGTTCTGGCTCGCACAAGAGGGGCAAGTATGCCAACTGGTTTGGTACTAACTCTAGTGGTTCCTATTGCCTCCACCATCTCCATTCTGCCACCTTAGCTGTAGTGGTTCCTCCTCTCCTTGCGTTCCCCCACAATCCATCTCCCTCTACCGTCTTGTGATCTCTGTCCTTGCATATTGTGCCTGCCTGTCCTCTGTCCCTGCTCCTCTTACGGTGGCTTGTCTTGTCTGATGCTGGATGGGCTATCTTGCAGCTTCTTGCCATCTGTACCGCCATTTTTCCCACGCCCGCAGGAGCTGTGGAAAATCTGCCAAACTTGTCTGATAAGGCCTCTCTTTTGTCACCATGTCTGGAGAGAATGAGTCAGTCATAGTGATCCTATAACACCAGATGAAACTCACTCTCGAGGCTCAGCACGAGGCTGAAGACCGCCTCAAGGTTGCAAATGATAATCGTGTTACCTTCATCGATGAGGTTGTTGTCATTGCGCTTGTTGCACCTCCTTGTTGTATTAGTTCCATCCGCTGATGCTACTTCTGGTACTATTATTCGTGCCGCCTCCACACTGTTGCTGCTAGCACTGGTACCACAAACTCCATTGCCACTCCCGCTGCTGGTGCTGTGAATGCCGCCGCTTTCATGCACCAGCATGACTCCTTCTCCCAGCCTCCTGGCCATTGGGCTTGCCTTCTCCTCCTGGGACACTCGCTTGAGTGCCTGGACTCAGGGGGAACGCCTGCGGGGGTACTATTTCCCAGTTGTACCGCCTTTCCTGCATGTCACTGAGGAGTGTGCTCGCGATTTCCACACTCTCATTACTGCTATGCCGGAGACACTCGTCAACGATGTCAGCACCTACAATGCTGATCTCGTTGTCCAGCATTTGGCCAATCCAGTCGGTGCGTACAACATGCTGCGGCGTCGCACCACTATCACTGGTCAGGTGGCCTAAAGTGCGCTCGTCATCCAGTTCAACACGCTCTTGATGCATGTGGATGAAACGACTGATGTGTATTGGACTCGCGGGCTCAAACTACTTCGCGAGCTTGACGAAGTTGTACCCGGTCAGTTGTCTGTTGTGCACACTATGGTCAACATGTTGACTCCCGAGCAATCCGACCTTCTCCACGAAAACAAGCTGGATGAGCTGCACCACCTCGCCTTCGAGCCTATGCCTCCCTACCTGGTGTTGGTGTCCTCTGGAAATTCACCGCTGAGAGGCTTGCCGCCTGGTGGACCAGCCTCAAGAACAAACGCCTCTACCGTACGGCCGTGGCCGGCGTTACCGCTGTGACCACTGCCTCCTCTTCTTCCCGTACCACTTCCTCTTCCTCTTTATCTACTTCCTCGTGCTCTACTACCTCTATCTTTGTCTCCCAGGATTGTTGGAGAGGCAAGGGTAAGGGGAAGGGCAAGGGTAAGGACAAGGAAAAGGGTATTGCCTCTTCATCTTGTGTCCCTGGCACCATCGTGTTCTGGATCTATGGCTCCACCGAGCTCTCTGCTTGTGCGTGCTTTGTCCCTCCGGATGATGCACGCTCATTGGGCTTGCACCGTTGGATCCTCCTCTGTACCCTCAGCCGCTAGCTCCAGTGCCACCACCCGCTCATCTGCTCCCGTCTCCGCCAAGGCCCACCCCACCAATGGTTTGCCTTCTCCTCCATTGCCTACCCCTTACTCCTGGGATTGGCCTCTTCGTATGGTGCACCTCCATGTGTGAGGACCCCTTCCTCTTCCTACACCGCACCGCCATGGTTACCTCTTTCCTCTGGCGTGTCTACCCTGGCCCCGCTGGCGTCCGCTAATGGTGATCGAGAGCGCCAGCTTCAGCAGTCACTCCTTCAGCTTGTTTGCCTGTGCGATCAGGGAGGTGAGGGTGTCACATTGTTGGCCAGAGTGAGAGTGACGTTGCGAATCAAATGCAATAAACAGAGCTTTTTTTGGTGAAGTATGGAGCATGCTAGCTCCAAATATATACTCGTCCTAGGCCGAGTATCAGCTTTTACTACAAGTCTCCTAGTAACAACGGAACCCCCTGTTACGGGTGAGACTTGCTAGTCGACTCTCACCAGTCGGCCGGCGAGCAAGGCTCGCCGGCGCTCGATTGGGTGCGAGGACGAACTCACCCTCTGTCCACAAAACGGTACGATGGAACCTGCGAAAGCACAAACTTGGCCATACTAGGCCAGAGGTTAGCGAGCCTACAATAGACATACCAAACATGCAAGTCAAGGTCTAATCTAGGACATAACTAGGCTTTCCAGCGGGGGCAGGCAAGGCCGACGGCCGGCGGAATGCGTGAGACAATAGGGCGGCGCCGCCTTGTGATAGGTGTGTCAAAACCGTGTCTCCAAAATCAACGTGGATCACCACTGATCGTCGAGTTCTCATGCCCTGTAGACCCGAGGACACATACAACAGAAATTATGCAGAGGGTTATCAAGCCCCCTTGGCCGAGGGTGTTGCATTCATGCAACCAAGTAGATAGAGTTGAGAGAATAAGGAAGAGGATGTAAGTACGTTAGTGAGAAAATCTGCAAGTTGCTTACTTCTAGGCACCTCAGATACTTGGAAAATACCTGCGTCTACTGCTTCTTGGACAAAGTGATGTTCAACCCCTATGTGCTTGGTGCGTAGGTGCAGCACGCCGTCATCTTCCATGATGCGACGTGCAGCAGAACTATCATTGTATAGTGGAACAGCCCCCACAATCATGTCCAGCTCCTCCAACAGCCGTTGCATCCATGTTGCTTCACACGCAGTTTCTCCCAAGGTCATACATTCTGCTTCAGCCACACTGCGTGCCATGCAAGACTGTTTGGCGCCATGACGTTGTGGTGTCCCATAGCCGGAAGACAAATCCCTCCCAACTTCGCACATTTCTGTCCCGTGCATAGTTACTGTCACAATACCCATCGAGCAAGGGACAAGTGCCAGGGGAGAAGACGAGGCCCATGGATGCAGTGAAACACATAGCACAGTACTTTCAGCAAAGCCTTTTCATGGGCACTGCGTGGTTGCTGGCTGAATTGGGCAAGCGTGTTCACTGCACAGGCAATGTCCGGTCGGGTGGTGGATGACAGGTAAGTGAGGCTACCAATGATCTGTTTGTACAGTATGGGATCTTTGTCACTCCCGTAGTCAGTGGTGTGGGGGTCTAGGAGGTGTCCGTAAATGTCTGGACTCTTCGGTGAATGCAGTGTGGAAATATGTCACACGAGTTGTTAGAATTGTTCTGTTTGATGTGCAATGAACCATCCCTGCTGTAGAGTCAATATACGTGCAGTTCTGTTGCACGTGATGGTCATGCCTAGGAAATTGTGTGCCCCTCCTAGGTCAGTCATGTGGTAGTGTGCAGTGAGCATTGCTTTTGTCTCTTGAATAAGTGGAAGAGAGGGCAAAAGAATCAGTAAGTTATCCACATACACCAGAAGAGCAACTGGAATGCTGTTCACCCAGCAAATGAACAGAGAGGGGTCAGACAGACTTTGCAGAAACCCTTCAAGTTCCAGTGTTCGACTGATTTCCTTGTTCAACACCGTGTTGCTTGTTTCAGTCTGTACAGTGCCTTTAGTAGAAGCCAGAATCTGACTGTCCCATCTGTAAACCCTGGTGGCTGTTCCATGTAAATCTCCTCTTCCAGTGATCCGTTCATAAATGCATTCTTAAAATCCGTATGGTGTATCCCCCATTCCTCGTGCGCTGCAACCCCTAGCAGCACGCGACCTGACGTGTATGTGCCCACTAGGGTGTAAGTGTCCGTAAAGTCTTGCCTCGGTATCTGGTGGAAACCCTTTGGCCACCAGTCGAGACTTATACTTTTCAAACAAGCCCTGTACATTCTGTTTGACTTTGAACACCCACTTTAGGTCAATGGCTTTTCTTCCGGGTGAAGAGGCACAAGCTGATAGACTTAAGTTCAAGGAGAGCGTTCAGCTCATTGATCATAGCCTTTTCCCCCTTGCCTCTTTGATGGTGAGAGGCTCTGGATGGATAGCCATGGGCTGTGTGGGGCCGACTGTGTGGTCGAACTGTCTGTAATTCACCCTAGCCACGTTCTGTTATGAGCAACGGACCGGATCAGGCTGAACATGATTTTTTTGGAGTGGAGTTAGGCCAGGTGAGGATCCTGAGGATTCTGCACTGGTGCTTGCAAGATCAGCCGGTGTGAGTAATTCAGTAGGTACCTGGGGGGCCTGGCCCATGGCCTTGTGTTCTCTGGACGGTGGTGTAGCCTTTGATTGTGTGGTGGGAACAAGAATGGGGATACTAACGTACTCAAGGTATTGTTCCAGGAAGGTAAGTACCGGTGCATTCTTGAGTCCCTTGAACGACTTGTATGGCATGTGTTCTAGGAAGGATGGATCTCGACTCTCGACGAACGTATGTTGCACAGGATCCCAAAACCTCCATGCATTTGAGGCATGGGAGACTCCAACAAAGACACACCACCTACCTCGTGGACTCAACTTGTGACTATGTTGTGGGTCAGCAAAACCACACACAGGCCATTGTCTCCCACACCCGTGCAGGACGTAAGTCTGCCTTATGCTTGAACTATCTCTCCCAGGGAGTGATGGTTCTGGGCAGGTGCCCTTGGGGTATCCTACTCCATACCCAGGTAATGTACTTGAGCGCTTCCTCCTAGAATCCAAAGGTCAGACCAGACTCGGCCAGAAGGGTGCGCAACATCGCCTAGCGTTCTGTGCCATCTCTCGGCCACCCCACTTTGTTGAGGTGTATAGGGTGCGGTAGTTTGATGAACAATACCTCTGGTTTTCAGGTCTGTTTCGAGAGAGCCTAGGAATTCCCCACCCCTCTCTGTACAGAGGATGGATAGAGAGCACCCAGTCTGTCGCTCAGCAAGGGGAATCTATTCCACGATTTCCCGTTGCGCATCTGCCTTGGTTTTGAGCAAAATAGCATAGCGAAAATGACTGTAGTCATCTGTCAGTGTGAAAACATACTGTGATGCGTATTGGACTGAGGGGACCGGCATGGGTCCAGTAAAGTAAGAATGAACCAGCTCAAGGGGTACCTTGCTGACATGTGATGAAGGAAAGCTCTGTTGGTGTGCCTTTCCTTCCTGACATTTTAGACAAGAAGAAGCTTTGAGGCCGTGGAAAAGTCGTCAGGGGTCAGTCCATGTGCAGGTTGGTGCTTCAACAGATCGGGGACCAGTTCATTGTTGATGTGAGGCAGTCTTCTATGGATGATCTCAGTGTGTTTTGGGTCTGTTTTGGTCATGATGTGGGTCTGTGCGCAGTTGGAGGACAATGTAGGTAACAGGGTGAGGCAGTAGAACATGTCAGCATGCAAGGTTCCATCAAACAGTATGCATTTTCCTGCTTGTGTCAGTGTTGACTTGCACAATTGGTGATCCAACTGCCCCCCTGACAGTAGGTTCACCTTCAGCCAAGGGACATACACAACCCCAGTCAGCCACATGACCCCTCCCAGTGCTTACAATGCATCAGTCCCAATGTATTCTACCCTGAGCACTTCTCTCGAGCCCGTTCGCACATCCTCCACATCATACTTTGCATACAAAGATACAAACAACTGACGATGAGGTGACATGTCATGAGATACTGCAGTATCAAACAACCATTCGTGCATGGGCAAGATGTGCATGGTGGTGATGTGCATGTACTCAAGGTGCAGACCTCTCTGGGGCATTGCAGTGGTCTCTGGAGGGAATGTGGTGAGAGAGGCCTCTTGCATGTCAGTAGTGTGAGAGGTTGCCACGTCGTACATGCGTTGTGCCCACAGTGGTGCCGGCACTAGAGTCGTTGCGAACGGTGGCACGTAGTACGCAGACAGTCCATAGACTCCAGGTTGTGGGGGCATCTGCTACAATGGCTGCGGCTGAAGTTGATGCTGAGGAGGCAATCCAAAGGTGGCTGCCGCTACAGGGTGATAGGGGTGCAGCCCAGGTGGCAAGTGTTGCATTGTGGGAAACTGCTGCAGTGCCCGATACTGCTGCTGTCCTTGCCTCTGATACTGCTGTGTCTTCCTCTGCTACTGCTGTTTCTCCATCATCTGCCGCTGGAGAGAAGGGCACCTACACCAAAAGTGCCCAGTCTGGTTTCAGTAGCTGCACCTTTGATTCCTTGTGCCGCCTCTACGACCACGGCCACCGCGACCAGACCAGCCACGACCCCCACTGGAGGATCCCCCAGATAAGGTGAATGAGGTTTGGGTCATTGCCGCAGCAGCGGAGGATGAGCCCTGGTGTGTGTACGCTGTCGGTGGCGTAGCTGTCATGTCCCGTGTCTCACCCTTGAGAATGTCTTTGTACTAGTGTAGCTCTTCAAAGATAGAGGCGCGATCGATGAGCTCAATCTCAGCTACTGGATGGTGACATAGCAGATCACGCCGGAACTCCTTGTACTGCTCGCCGAGATGGAGAAGCACCACATCCAGCCACTCAAGGATGGAGCATGAGGCACCCACACCCAGCAGGCGTCAACGAATATTCATGGTTTCATCCCAGAACTCAGCAACTGCCGTGCCTGGTTTGGAGTAGAGATTTCAAAGGTAGTCTCTGAGTGGTAATACGAAGGACAGGTGTCAGGTAGACAGGTGATGCCAAGAGTCATGCGGTCGTGTTGCACCACTGCATGAATTAGAGGTATCCTCACCTCTGCCACCAAAGACAAAATGGCGCAGGGCATAGGCTTGCAACTTGGGCAGTGCGTGTGTTAATGCGTTGAATGCTCGCAGTAGCATGGGGTCCATTGCAGTGTATAGAGGTGGACGGATGTACAGTTCCTCCAGTCCATGCTCTGCCATACATGACAATAAAATGTCTCGCCATGCAAGGAAATTCCTCATCCCCAACTGCGGCGGGAAGAGCTCTTTCTGGCCCAGTCCCAGCTGCGCCATGGCGGAAGTAGTAAGGGTGACGTTTGGAGGGTTGCCTCCGCCACCGGTGCCTCCAACATTTCCGGCACTGCCGGCTCCTCTATTTGACCCATCTACCTCACTCATAGTGCTTGGAGTGTGGTTCCTGTCGTCTGCCTAGCTACGGCTGGTGATAGGGAGGCCCAAGGAAATTTTGGCAAAAATTCGTCGGGCCCACTGTGGGCCCAGTTTCTGCCAAGAGTCTGAAGCTCTGTAGGAAGGCCCCCTGAAACATCGTGGGACCTTGCAAGTACAAACCCACCCCTCTCAGACCCATTTTCCATCCCTAGAGTCACAATAGGGCACCTTGGGGAGGTCCATGGAGAGGCGCCGGGCCCTCATTCGTCGGTGAAGCTTCATCCAAAGCTTTCTCAGCTTGCGCGAAGCCTTGCTAAGGCACGCGCGTCCCCTTAGGCCCAGATGGATGACTTAGGGAGCCTTCGTCGACCTACTGTGGGCCACTCACCCTAGCTGACGTGGCATCCAAGTGGCGGCCGCCCCCTTGTTCAGCTCCTATGGTAGATTCTTGCTACTCTCAGGCCCAGAAGAATGCTCTCATACCATGAGAGTGACATTGCGAATCAAATGCAGCAAACAGAGATTTGTTTGGTAAAATGTGGAGCACACTAGCTCCAAAAATCCTAGGCCGAGCCTCAGTTTCTACTACAAGTCTCCTAGTAACAGCTGAACCCCCTGTTACGGGTGAGACTCGCTAGTCAAGTCTCACCCGTCGGCCGGCGAGCGAGGCACGCGGGCGCTCGACGGGGTGGAAGGGCGAACTCGCCCTCTGTCCACAAAACGATGCGATGGCACCTGCAAAAGCACAAACTCGGCCATACTAGGCCAGAGGTTAGCGAGCCTACATTAGACCTACCAAACATGCAAGTCAAGGTCTAATCTAGGACACAACTAGGTTTTCAAGGACATAACTAGGTTTTCCAAGGGGGGCAGGCAAGAGCCAACCGTCGGCGGAATGCGTGAGACATTAGGGTGGCGCCGCCTTGTGATATGCGTGATGAACAAGTGTCTCCGCAATCAACGTGGACCACCACCGACCGTCGAGTTGTCATGCACTGCACACCCGAGGACACATACGCACGAATATATATAGAGGGTTATCGGAGAGGTATTGTTTGTCAAACTGACAGTGTCATTCGTAGGGACCTCCCCATTCACATCATAGGCTCCTTGTTTTGGGCTGTCCTATGGATTGAGCAGGGGCAGTCACTCTTTCTTCCTCGTTGTCTCTCTTTCGGTATGCCACCTGTTTCATTTGTTTCCTACATGAGTACTTTCACAACCTCAAGTGTCCTGCCCTCTGTGCATGTCTCCAGTAGCCTTTGGATCCTTGACTCTGCGGTGACCTATCATATGACGTCGGTCCGTCCTTTGTTTGTGTCGTTGGACCCCGTTGGGATTGTTCGCGTTTCTTGTACTGGGTGCGGTCAGTTGCTCTCAGTCCAGGGTGTTGGCTTCGTGCACTTTGTCGGTTCCAGTGGTTTCTTGTACCTGCCTGACGTTCTGTACGTGCCTTCTTTCAACCTCAACCTTCTACCGGTGCCATCTCTAGACGACCAAGGTATGGACTTGACTGCCAGTCGTGGTGTTGGTACCGATTGTCTTCATACCTCTGGCAGTGCTATCTTGCGTGGCGTGAAGTGTGATAAGCTCTATCATGTGCCCTTTCATGCCTCCTTTGTTACTCCATCTGGCACCGCTCTCGCTCACATTGCCCCTTCTCTTTCGCCAGACCTCATACACCTCTTGCATCGTCGCCTTGGTCATATCCACACTAATGCAATCATAGCATGCTCTGCCTCCAACATGATGTTGGTCTCTCACTCTCTACCTTCCCTTCCTCTTCCCCCGTTGACTGTCTTGGTTGTGTGTAAGGGAAAATACATTGCTCGCCATTCTCTCCCTCTAAGTCTCAGTACACTCATCCTCTTGATTGTGTCCATGCGGACGACATGGACCCTTTGCCCCATGACCTCGTAGGCGACGTTGGTCTCTATGTCATGTGCCTCACCGATGACTTCTCTTGCTTCCAATGGGTTTTTTCTCTTCGTCAGAAGAGCGATATGTGTTCAGTCATTGAGTCATGTCTTGTTCAGGCAGAGTGTGCCTGTCAACGATCCTTGCGTGTATTTCATAGTGACCGTGGCGGTGAGTTCCTTCGACCCACCTCACGTCTTCTCCAGTCCAGCGGGATGTGTCTGGAGACTTCCACTTCCTACACATCCCAGTAGAATAGTGTCTCCACATGCAGGAATTGTATGCTCGCTGATGGTTTGTGTACCCTCCTGTCTCAGCGTGGCCTGCCGTCGCTCTTTGCCTTCGAGGCCATGAGCTACATGACCTGGATTTTGAATCGCGTCCCGTACGGTCCTCTTCCCCGTACTGTCATGCCTTTTGAGCGCTAGCATGGCCATTGGGCTGATCTTTGTCTGGCTTGGTTCTGGGGTAGTATTGCCTCCATCTTGCTCTTGGAGGACATGCGTGATGGGAAGCTTTCCCCTTGCGGCGGCCTTTGCCCCTTTCTCAGTGTGTCAGCGCAGTCTAAGGCCTGGCCCTTCTCAGATCCTGTTTTTCAGCGTGTCATTCAGTCCCATGATGCTCTGTTCTTTGATTTTTTCTTCCTTCATGATCTCATTTGCCTCTTCCCTGCCTCTTCCCTTCTTTCCCTCACTTGGCTGAGGGGTGATGTCGATCCTACCATTCCGGCAGTCCCTCTTGAAGTGCCACAGCTCTCACCCTCATTGCACTCACCGTCGTCAGGTCATGTGCCCAGTTTGCCCACATCATCCTGCTGCTCATCCACCACACCTTCCTCCCCTGTCACAGACTCTTTGCCGTCTACCTTGGTCCCTTCCTCCATGGCTCTGTCCAGCCTCCTGATGCCCACTGAGGCCAGCCCACCCGTCTCTCCTCCCGTTCATGTAGCTGATCCACCTCAAACAACCACCTCGGGTCCTGCTCATGTTTCCCCTTTCGTCAAAGGCGGACGCCTTTGCGCACTCCCTCACCGCTCTAGCGCCTCAACTGCCTCTGCACGACGTCCTCAGCCTGTGACTGAGCAGTCCCCTATCCTCCCTACCTGCATGGACGAGTTGGGCTTGGCCACTGGGGCTGTCCACCCCAGTTCCACCCTTGGCTATGCACTGCTAGCCTCGGAGCTTGCGCGAGCTTTGGACATGGCTGTCTTGAGTAGCGTCGCTGGGTGTCACGCCACATCGGCTACCACGACCTTATCACCTGAACCGACTACCGTGCGTCAGGCGCGCATAGCCTCCAACGCTCTGTTGTGGGATGCTGCCATGAGTGATGAGCTAAATGCTCTCAATGACCATGTTGTTTGCAAGCTGGTCGACCTACCACCCGGACGTAAGGCCATCGATGCCCGTTGGGTCAATCAGCGAAAGTACAAGCCCAATAGTACACTTGACAGGTATAAGGCCAGACTTATGGAAAAGGGGTTCTTACTAGTCCCGGGTATTGATTTTGATCATATATTTGCACAGGTCAAGTGATATATTACAGCCAGGGCACTACTAAGCCATGTGGCCCACCATGACCGAGAGCTGGAACGAATGGAAGTGAACAACTTGTTCCTACACGAGCAGGTGGATGAGGAGATCTACATGGTTCAGCCTCCCGGATTCTTTTATGGCACGGACCTAATCTGGCGACTACGAAAGGCCCTCTATGGCCTCAAACAGTCACCTCGATGCTGGAATCAAGAGGTCACATCCACTCTCAAGAAAGGAGGTTACCGACGCACTACGGTGAACCCGTCACTCTTTGTCACCCCACCTTCTGCTGTGTCAGTGGATGCCCTTGTCTATGAGGACGACATGCTGATAGAATCGTCCAGCCAAGATATTATCAAGTTTGTGAAAATACTCTTGCAGTCCACGTGATGATGAAAGACCTAGGGGTAGCTCGCGCCTTCTTGGACATATAGCTTGAGCGTGATCAATCTCGTCGCACTCTCCACGTCCACCATGCTGCATACGTCCGCAGCTTGGGGGAGCGCTTCACCTCCCTCCTTGAGTCCACACCCATAGCGTCGACGCCCATGACCCCACCTGGAGAGAGGTTGCTGAAGACACTGTATGTGTCTAAGCTAGGGGAGGAGGTCGACATGATAGACAACCTTCGTGTCATCGGGTCGCTCATGTGCCTAGGGACAACGACTAGGGAAGATGTTGCCTTCTCTATGAACTTCCTGGCACAGTTCTCCCTGTGTCCTAGGACACGACAAATGGAGGCCGCCTTGCACGTCGTTAGGTCCGGTCTCGCCACTACCCAGACTGGTCTTTGCTAACGGGCACAACCGTCAGTGGTGGTTGATGGATGCACTGACAGTGGCTGGGTCCATGACACCGACGCTCGTAGTCGTGTAGGCTACATGTTCCTTGCTGGCGGGATCACCGTGTCGTGAAAGAGTGGCAAACAAGGTTGTACCACACAGTTCTAGTGAGGTAGAGTATGTTGCTCTTAGGGCAGGTACCTGTGAGAGTGTTTGGTTGTGTCATCTGTAGAAATACTTGTGCATCCGCATCTTTTGCATCGCACTATGTTGTGACAATCAGAGCAGCAAGGTCATTGCAGAACATGATGGTATGCATCACACACACACACGAAGCAAATCAATGTGAAGCATCCATTTGTGCGTGAGAGAGTGGTTGCATGTGATGTCCAGATCATCTGGGTCGACATCCGACAGCAAATAGACTTAGCCATATTTGGCCTTCATTGTCTGCCGCTCACTGTTGAAGTTCATTGGTCACTCACACATCTCTTCCCCTTGTCTCCACCCCTGTGCACACAACTGTACAGATTGATTGACATGGCCTCACCTGGAGAGACGCCAAGCTATCCTACCATGGGTGACTTCTCGGGCGTGCTTCATCCAGGAGTGTCATCTGACACTTGCATGACCATGAATTTATTCTAGTGATGAGTGGGACAGATGCTAGGGCCCGTACATTTTAACTGCCGTGCCCTGTGTCATGCTTACCATGGATGTCTTGTGTAGAGTTGCACTACCCGGGTGCTGATCCTTGGGGGCCACCTTGCATGGTTTTACCCGTGCATTGGTGAGTAGCCGCCGTTCAGGCTTATGCCGAGCGGTCGGGCTCGACCCCCGGGTGGCGGTGTACACTCACTTGGGCGTGATGCCCGAGGCGAGTGCACACTCACCGGCTACTAAGTCTCGCTCGCTCTACTCACTCACTTGTCTTGGTTCTATTGACCTAATGGAGGCAAGCTTCCCACTTCCATGGCGTCAGCAGCCCCTTGTCCGTGAATGCGTGNCCGTACATTTTAACTGCCGTGCCCTGTGTCATGCTTGTCATGAATGTGTTGTGTAGAGCTGCACTACCCGGGTGCTGATCCTTGGGGGCCACCTTGCATGGTTTTACCCGTGCATTGGTGAGTAGCCGCCGTTCAGGCTTATGCCGAGCGGTCGGGCTCGACCCCCGGGTGGCGGTGTACACTCACTTGGGCGTGATGCCCGAGGCGAGTGCACACTCACCGGCTACTAAGTCTCGCTCGCTCTACTCACTCACTTGTCTTGGTTCTATTGACCTAATGGAGGCAAGCTTCCCACTTCCATGGCGTCAGCAGCCCCTTGTCCGTGAATGCGTGCTCTTACGTGTTTACCCTAGGAAGCATCCTAGCAACTACTGGTATCAGAGCAAGCGAGATTCTACTCCGCAGCTCGTCGATTCTCGGGACACACCTGTGCCTCTTTCACGTCCATGACGTTTGTCGCCTCTCAACGCCGTCGCAGCGGGTGACTCTTGTCACCACCTCCTGGCACCAAGCAGCAACATCTAGCCATGTCTTAGTGCCTCTCGCTGCCTCATTCGCTGTAGGCCGCACAAGTCGCTCCGCTACCACTCTTGGCAGCTCGTCTGCGACTGTCCTCGGCGGCACCCAGCTTAGTGCACCCACCCGGTGCACCCTAGCCCACTGATCTCTTCTCAGCCACTCTTGGAAATCCGCGACCATCCTCACCTCTCTTCAGTCGCGGTCTTTCAAGCAGCCATCGGTGCTGCCGCTGTGGACGCTGTAGGCAACACTGCCCATCTCTCGTGCAGCGGCCGTCCCAGTTTGTTTTTGAAGTCGTCACACAGGATTCTCCACCTTTGGATGGGCCACACGACGAGGAGCTTGATCCTCCTCGAGCAGCAGCCCGCCACGCTGACGACAGGTGGGAGGACTACCACTCTCCCTCTCCCCCGGCCACAGATACACCGATGTGGGTGCGTATGCTAGACTCTGTATACTGGCGTGACGAGTTAGCCGAACTGGGCGAGCGTGCAGCTGCTGTGCAGGAGGAGGAGATCAATCGCCAGGTGTATACACCTGACGACCTACCTCCATCTCCGCCTCCTCCCTCAACTATGCAACCGCCCACTGGCACGCAGGCCTCCAGCCCGGCACCTGCCCCGCACACCACATCTGCACCGACCCCTGCCACAACAGCAACTCCGGGATCGTCATCTCCCCCTGAGGTCCCTGGTGTGATCCCGGTTCTTCCGGTCCACACTGACTCTGTTGGCTTGGCAGGCGCAATCTTAGACGCAGCCGCAGGTGTCGCAGCAACATTTGCAGCAGCTGCTCGCGCTTGCAGGGCACCGGCCCAGACAGCTGTTGGACGCACTGCCGAAGCTTATGCTCACACAGCAACCTCGCTCACCCTCCTTGCCACTGCAGCGGCTAACATTGCTACTCAGGTCACGGCGGCAGCAGCAGCTGTTGCCACTGCCGCCTCATCTGCAGCAGACACCACCGTAGCAGCTGTTGCCTCCATTCGTGCATCCACCGCATCAGCAGTTCTGACTCCTACGGGTGTGCAACGGGAGCTGACCCCGCACATCACCACCGAAGTTCTGGTTGCATCAGCATCTGCTGCCATAACTGGGGCTACTGTCACCGGACTGTTGTGTCTCACAGTTGCAGTCGCGGGGTGGGTGGCCGTGCTGTTTTCCTCGGCCGCAGCAGTGGTGGCACCCCTCTTCACTCTACTGCCTCGGCACTAGAACGGTGAGCCACTCCTCACCCCACGCACTCTGCATTGCATACTCTCCCTACTTCCCGTCCTCTCTTCCCACACTCTTCCAGCATGCCAGGACCAGAGGAAACCATAGAGGCTCTCCAAGCCGCCCTCAGTGAAGCACAGGCGGCACGACGCAAGGCAGAAGATGAACTGTTTAGAAACCGTGAGGCACAGCAAGAGCTAGCGGCTACAGTGGCGACCTTAGTTATTGACCGCTTGCGGACCATACCTGCTCTTGCTATTGTGCTTCCCTCTGACGACACCGTGTCTGCCGAATCTTCTGTGCCACCCGGCGGTGCTGTACCCAATTCCTCTTCCCCTGCTCTCTCAGCACCAGCCATAGCACGGGCACTTCTCCCTACACGTCAGAGAGACTTTGAGACCCCACCACCACAGTTCACATCCAAACTCACCTTCACCTCCTGGGAAACGCGCTTCTGCGCGTGGGCCCAAGGTGAACAGCTGTGGGAGTACTACTCACCTGCCAAGGCCCCATTTGTTCCACAACCAGCAGAAGCAGCCCGTGCAGTTCGCGCCCTCATCACAGCTGGTCCAGAGAGCCTGCTTGACGACATTGGAACGTATAATGCAGACCCTATCCGCGGCACCCTAGCCGATCCTGTTGGGGCATACGCCCTCATNCGGCGCTGTACCCAATTCCTCTTCCCCTGCTCTCTCAGCGGCAGCCATAGCACGGGCACTTCTCCCTACACGTCAGAGAGACTTTGAGACCCCACCACCACAGTTCACATCCAAACTCACCTTCACCTCCTGGGAAACGCGCTTCTGCGCGTGGGCCCAAGGTGAACAGCTGTGGGAGTACTACTCACCTGCCAAGGCCCCATTTGTTCCACAACCAGCAGAAGCAGCCCGTGCAGTTTGCGCCCTCATCACAGCTGGCCCAGAGAGCCTGCTTCATGACATTGGAACGTATAATGCAGACCCTATCCGCGGCACCCTAGCCGATCCCATTGGGGCATACGCCCTCATTCGTCGTCGCAAGACAGTCACTGGGCATGCTGCCCAGAGTGCATTGACAGTTCAGTTCAACACGTTGCAAATGTGTGCTGATGAAACGGCCGACGAGTATTGGGCACGAAGCGTGCGCCTGCTGCGCGACCTAGGCAAGGCAGCACTTGGCCCTCTCTCTGCTTGTCTGTCCATTGTTGCCGGCCTGATCCCTGAACTTTCAGACCTTTACCTTCACGTCTCCCAAGCAGAACTCGAGCGTCTAGCCTCTTCTCCCCTTCCTGCGGACACTCCTCCAGGAATAGGACCACTTTATGACTTTACCGCCTCCCGCGTCACAGACTGGTGGAACAGTCTCCAGAACAAGCGCATGCACCACGCTGCTCTTGCTGCTATCACAACCTCCTCTGCCTCTCCCGTAGCTGCTTCTACTGCCTCCTCCTCCGGCTCCTCTGCAGCCTCTCATGTGACCCAAGCGACTTCCCGTGGTGGGGGTGGTGGCTCTCACCACACTGGGGGCCGAGGTGGCGGCAGAGGGCGTGGGGGTAGACGTAAGGGCAAAGGCAACTCTCCTGCTGCGTCCGTTGGCTCTGAGGTCACTTGCTGGAATTGTGGTGCTGCTGGTCATGCTGCTCCCAAATGCCCAGCCCCACGTGACGATGCCCGTCTGGCTTCATCCATGCGAGCTCATTGGGCCCGCACTGGCGTCACACCATCTACTGCTGCAGCGGCAGCAACCGTGGCCTCTCTATCCTCTTCCAACCCAGTCACTGCACTCTCCTCCACGTCCGCACCGCTCCATCCCTCCACCTCACCTCCCAGCACTTGGGGCTGGATTCCACCTCCCGGTGGACCCCCTTACTATGGACCACCTTCCTCGCACTACTCAACACCATCGTGGACGCGTGATGATGGACCCCCTTTTGATCGCTCATCCGACCGCTCCTCCGACCGCTCCTCGGACCGTCGTGACGAGGAGCGCGCCCTTGAGCGCCGTCTCGTTGAGCTTCTCCACCTTCGTTCTCAGGGAGGTGATAGTGTGAGTGGCCAGTCTCGTATTTATATCTGTGAGTCTGATGCCACCCTCCGGGGTGCAGCGTCGGGTGGGGTTCAGGGAGATATCCCTGATGTGCATGACTGGATTGAGGATTGGCAGTCTCACACGTTTCCCACACGTCTTGGCACATCTTCCCCTATGTCGTTCCATGGCACTGTTGCTGTCTGCCTTGTCCTCCCAACTACACGTGCTACTCCTGGCCTCTGGATCATCGATTCCGGGGCCACCCATCACATGACATCATGTCGCTCCTCCTTTGTGTCCCTTGGTCCCACTGGATCTGTGTGTTCCGGTACGGACTGGCTCCGGCCAGCTCCTCCCTGTTCATGGCGTTGGTGTTGTGAAGTTTGTCGGCCCCGGTGGCACCGTGTACCTTCCCGATGTGTTGTACGTTCCTGATCTGGAAGTCAGTCTGCTCTCTGTCACAACCCTTGATGATTAGGGCATGGACTTCTCGTCCAGCCGCGGCATTGCATCCATCTCTCTGCGCTCCTCTGGCCATGTTGTGCTTCGTGGCATCCGTTGTGATTGTCTTTTCAGCGTGCCGCTGCCTCTCCCATCGTCTTCCGCTGCCTCTACCTTTGTACATGTGGCACCATCCCTGTCTCCTGCTCACGTTGCACTCCTTCATCGCCGCTTGTGTCATCTCCACACTGCTGCCATCCAACGTCTTCTTCGTCTCCAGCCTGCAGTCGGCCTTGACCCTGCCACGTTTGCTCTTCCCTGTTCCTCCGACTGTCTTGACTGTGCCTCGGGCAAAATGCACCATTCTCCCTTTTCCTCATCTGAGTCCACCACCTCTCACCCCCTTGACCTCGTCCATGCTGACGTCATGGGTCCTCTTCCCCACACCTTTCTGGGTGGTCTGGGACGCTATGTGCTCTGTCTCACTGATGACTTCTCCCGTCACCGCTGGGTTTTTGCCCTTCGTCACAAAAGTGACGTCACAGAAGTCATTGAGGACTGGCTTCCCCAGGCAGAACGTGC
>SZWC01007215.1:32277-47219 GCA_023375785.1 Penium margaritaceum | reverse complement strand
AGAGACAGAGACAGAGACAGAGACAGAGACAGAGACAGAGACAGAGACAGAGACAGAGACAGAGACAGAGACAGAGACAGAGACAGAGACAGAGACAGAGACAGAGACAGAGTCAGAGACAGAGACAGAGACAGACACAGAGACAGACACAGAGACAGAGACAGAGGCAGGGAAAGAGACAGAGGCACAGAGAGGGAGTGAGAGAGATTTGCGGAGGACTCACCTGCACCCTGTAGCGGCGGAGCTCCGTCTGAGTGAAGCACGCTGCCAGCGCAGGGTCCGCCACCGTTACCACCGCAAACGACGCCGTCTTCGACGACGACATGATGGCCTCCGCCTGCGCCTACGATACCCGCCGACCAACGACGGTTAAGGTCCGATCCACCTGCGATGGAGGAGGAGGAGGATCTGTTCCGCAGCCGAAGGCGTAGACACGGGCCTACGGCCGACAGCGGACAAGTGGGGGCGCTGGAGAGCCGCACGCTGCGGACCAATCGCGCTCACGCAGGCGGGGCCAGGTCAGACGGGAGGATAGTTGGCTAGTTGGCTGTCTAATCAGTCGGCTCCTACGTCAGCTGCTTTCCCCTGTGCCTGGGCACGCCGTAGATCCTTGATCGAGGGAGCACGAGTGGGTGAACCGCACGTTCAGCGGGGCATGGTGCGCGCTGGCGACTAAGCCGTTGCTTGCGTTCAAGGGGAGGGGGAGAGCGCCAGGGAACGAATGGGTGACACGCGGGAGGCGATATTGCGGACTCGTTTGAGCAGATGTAGAGGAGGAGGCGTTACAGTTGGATCGAATGGGGAATGGGAACCAGGGGTGGGCGTGATGCCGGGCACAGCGAGCCGGGCTGAGAACGGCCTCCGTCCTACCAGAACGCAGGGCTTAGAGCGGAGGGCGGTAGGTGCGCGCGAGCTCACTCCAGATGAACAGAGGGATGAAGGAGGAAGACGCTAGGAAGACGCTAGGAAGACGCTAGGAAGACGCTTCTCGACGAAAGTATGCAACGGCAGCCATAAATTGGGCTGCTCTCAGTGTGAAACGCGTCGGGCAGCGGCTGCGCTCAGCTTCGAGGCGGGAAGTGACGCTGTGACCTCCGGTGACCGCCGGAGAACCCGAGGCATGTCGACCACCGTGCGCGCAATGGACGCTCGCGAAACAGCAGCCACGCCGTTCCGTGCGATGGACTTCCGCGACGTGCCGTGCCGTGCCGTGCCGTGCTTTGCCTTGCGCCGCACGGCCTAGGAGAAAGCGACCGCCGCCTCTCGCTGCTCAGATTCTGCGGTCTGCACAGCGGCATTGCGTTGCCCTGGGCACGCGGGCTGCCAGAGGTCCGACGACGTCGCAAGTCAGCAGCAGTACGATCCACTTTCTTACAGCGCGTCTTGTCCAAGTTCGGCCTTCAGTTCGCGGTAATTTTATGGAGATTGTCTTCGGTGCTTTACGATGTTCTGGTTCAATGCGCTCAGTGAGACGGAGGGCGGTTTTGTAATCTGATGACAAATGGTTGCGCCGCAAGGCCTTTCTCGCACCGCGAATCCACAGCCGTTTCGGCTCACTACATTCCTCACCGTCCCGCTGTGAAATCCTATTTTCGCTCTGTTCTGTGTTGAAACGAGAGTGCATCGTGATGTGACAGACATTTCGCCAACGAGTCCTCCCAACATCCCTGGGTTTTCCGAGTAGGCTAGAAGTAGATTGCTTAACCTTTCCCACACAATGATAGACAAAATGTAAATACTTCCCCCGAAGATAAAATCAATCTAGACCTGTTACGACGTCACCGAATATCTTTTTCGTGTATTCGAAAATGTTGGAACGCATTATCAGAAGTCACTTTATCCAGAAAGCTGGAAATACATCTCATCCAAATCGAAACACAAAAACATACTCCCTCGGAAGACCTAACAAGCCGCCAGACTTGCAACCTTTTACGATCACGCGCCACGAAACCAAGGCCCCGTCTCGCAATAGATTTTAACTATCGGCCCGCCAGAAATCTGGCGGGTTGCGAACTGGAGAGGTGACGTCATCAATGTCCGACAAGCTCGCATACGCGCGTTTTACGTTGGCGACCTCCGCTCACAACTCGAGCGGTAAATCGATTATCGATTCCTCAACTACTCTTTTCGCGCGTTGGCTGTTGCCCACTTTCCATCGATAAAGTGGTTTCAAAGCTCGGGACTGCATGGTTTGGAAGGTTGTTTATCCATGGTTTTTAACTGTCGATATAGTGTGACGTCTTGTATGTTTCAGCGACGGAGATGCGCCAGCGCTGACATCTGTGGCTCATCTACCTTTCATTTCAAACTCTAAAATTTTTACATAATTTCTCACGTCACCATCACTCACACGTCACAATCTTCGTACGTGCCAACCCTTCGGACGTGGCAAGCCTTCCTTCCTGGCAGGTCTTTTTACTTGGAAAGCGCTTGTACGTGGCACGCCTGAGTACGTGGCAGCAAGGAACGCAGGAAAAGGCGGTGAAGTGACCTTGGTCGGGTCGATGAACCAATCATCTATCACCTATCCCGCCGGCGGGACAGGTGATCGATGATTGGTTCAAACTACCCTTGAGTCCCGCGAAATAGCCATCGATAGATTTAACCGATTGCGAGACGGGTCCCAAGCCGCGAGAGTTCCATCAGGAACAGAATCATCTCGCCGGGCAATTCTTCTCGCAGACCGGGTTCGCGATCATTGCATGCGCATCACCAGCCGCGATCGCGAAGCATGCACATGCAAAACGGGCACCGGCCGACATGTAGTTGACGAAGCACACCAAACGCATTGGCTCCCGGAATTTCGGCCGTCTTCATGAGCGCTGAATCAAGACTTCTGTCGTCGGACCGGGAGCTGCTTGAAGGCATCGGACCTCATCCATCCCAATCAGCGCTGACGTCTCGGACCCTGCGACAGCTGCGGTTCCCGTCAAGGAAAATCGATAATTCCGAGAGAGGGGGACGTCATCACCAGCATCCGCGACGTCTGACATTAACAAAAAATGGACAAACGTTCCAAGCAACCATCCGACCGCGAACTCTGAGGTCTTGAACCGACACTCTGATTTTTATTTTGATTGTATGACTGGTGGGCGGGACACGATGCGGCGAACTCGTTTGCGAGGCATCGGCAGCGTTCGTGATTGCGCTTTTTCTCACTTCGGCAATCAATGCTACAGTCAATCGACTCCCGCCAATTGATTGTGACTTTAGGTGTTATTCGGTCGACGTGGCGTGTCTCCCACGTCATAGGAGAATTAGAAAGTAGCAGAATAGCATAGAATCACTCAAAATGTCCATTACTTCTGATTATACACCTAATTACAGCTGGAAACTAGATTTTGCCAAATCTACACCGATACCGACGGTAATCGTCACTTGCAGCGTGAAATTCGGTCGCACGGTAATTTTTCACGGACACCCGCACACATCAACTCGGGAGTACACTATTGCGACAAAGCAGAGCGGCTGCTGATGTCTTTACGTAAAATCCGTACTTCTCTCCGTCAAGCTCGGAAGTGAAGAACTGCGAGAACCATGGGGCCGCACGTGAAATCCCGCTGACCTGCGCTGTTGGCGGAAAAATCAGTGAAGAATCAGCATTCGAGAGGGAAAAGCCGGAAACCCTAAAATCAACATCAGAATCAATGCGTCGGTTCTCCGCATGAGTGCCAAACCTACCTAACTAAGCTGGGGACCCAAAACCAGTCTAATTTAGTTAGAGGTTCGATCTACCAATTTTGGCAGTTAACAAAGTAGCCAGTGTTCGGCGCGAAAGCCACTAACTACAAAGTTGATCTAATGGTTTGTCCATTTTTTGTGCAAGGGTATAACGTCACTAATAGTTCAAACTAATACTTTGAACTATTAGTTGTGTACTTGAATCGACCAGGAGTTGAACCCGCAAGGCATATCGCACATGTCCCACGTGTCAATTGGGGGTCGTACCGTGCAGCCAATGTGCAACAATACTTGCAATATTTGAACGGGCGCGAAGTAGCACGTGTCCGTCTGAGCCACAAGCCGGAGCTCATTTTGTTATTACATGTTAAACGTCCCCAGTCCTCACTGTCCACAGCCATAACTTCAGTTCGTCGTCGCTCGGCCGCACGCCGCGCACTTGTCCATCACCTAAGGACCATCCACGCAGCCATCTTGGAGCTCCTCCATGAACTCATTGGCACCATCATCCTCCGTCTTGTCTCACGCCTCTTGTCGGCGCATGCATGACAGTCAGTTCCTTGCATGTCATGTCATGAGCTTTGATGTGGCCATCCGATGCGGGTGTATTACATGGCAAGGATGACACTGGCAACTTGGCGTGGCATCCTCACTCTGTCTACGTCGGCGTCCATGCTACATGACAGTCAAATTGCACGAGATGAAAAACTCTTTATGTTCCTATAGTGCGTGTGCCATGGAATGTCACATCGACAACTGATGGAGCGGCTTCAACGTAGTGCAGCTACATTTCACCAGGTTATGCAAGAGGTGGTTGAAGCCCTCCCCAATATTCCCCCCTCCACCATTTGCTAGGCACGCGTCGGAGACCCGCCGTTTGCCGCATGGGAAGGCCGCGCGGACTACCTGCCATGGTTCGACGACTATGTCGGAGCCATAGATGGGACTCACATGCCTCTCGTGGTCACACGTTATCGACGATCCGTGTTCATCAACCGCCACTCACAGGTCACCATGAACGCCCTAGCCTCGTGCAATCCAGATCTACGGTTCACATTCGTCACTGTTGGCTAGGAGGGCTCGAACGCGATAATGTTCATGGAGTCCCTTCTTTGTGGTTTCCGCCTTCCGCCCGACAAATGCGTACTTGCTAACGCGGCTTTTCCGGAGAGATATGGGCTCATGCCACCCTATCAAGGGATTAGGTACCACTTATAGGAGTTTGGTGGCAACAATTTGCGTCCAACAAACACCCAAGAACTTTTCAATTTGAGGCACACTCCTACCCGCTCGTCAGCGTGCCTTGAGCATGCCCTCGGAAAACTCAAAGCTTGATTCCACATTTTACAATCGCTACCGAGTTACGACAGCGAGTTCCAGTCGTCGTTGATGCTTTCGTGCTTTATTATGCAAAGTTTAATTCAAAAGAGACAGGATGTAGCATTTTCAGGGCGGGCAGATAGACAACCTAATAATGCTGAGGAACACATTCTGGCTCGGGTACGGCCCGTAGGTCAACAGCATGGGGATGTTTTCATTCACAATTTGAGGCATACAATTGCCGAGGCCATGTGGACTGATTACATTTACGAGTAGCTGTATTGTGGTTCGTTTTCAGTGAACATTTGTGCACAAAAAATAGAGAAGTGCAAAATAATTGCAAAGTACGATCTTGATAATAACTTTAGAAACATTCCAAACAACAATGCATCACTCTAGAACGTTTTTGTCTACAACTCAAGCGGATCCTGAAGCATGTACAACCCTATCGTTGTCACCACCATCTACTTCTTCATCGACCTGCTTCTCCCATGCCTCCACGTCCTCCTGTTCCTCGTCTCCCTCTTCATCATCCGCTCCATCCTCCTCACATTTCTTCCCTGCATCATCCCCCGCATCATGTACTAACATACGTCCCAGCAAGAGATTTACCACTCTCGCATGCACTCCACCTTTGTACACATACAGCGTACGCATTTTATCATCTTTCTCGAGTACCTCGAGTAGCTCCGGCTTATCATCATCACTCATGCTCTTATCCTTGCTCATATCCTGGACTGCCATGCCCCATGGAGTCTTTGGTCCGTCATCCCGTATGACGCATTCTATACTTTCCACCGACTTGAAAAGAGTTGCAAGCTTATCAACTTGCTTGTAAAAAACATAGCGACAAACAATAGTTGCATCACCATCCTCTGCAGGTTTGTCTTGCAGTTCTACCTCACGTGCTTCCTCGGAGCTAAAGGCGTTATCGCTCACAGCTTTGTTGCGAATCCATAGTTTGGTCGCGATGTCGTACCATGCTAGATGCTTATCCTGCAATTATGCAGCCGCTGGATTTGTACGCTTCAAAGAATCCCAAGTCTTAAAGTATAGCTCAATAGTCCAACAAACATGATCAATGCAGTTCTTGCTCTTACCGACGAGCTCGTACGCCATCCGCCAGATTTTGGCGAGGTCATTTCATGTAATGAGATTATTACACCACACCACACCACACCACACCACACCACACCACACCACACCACACCACACCACACCACACCACACCCCACCACACCACACCACACCACACCACACCACGCCACGCCACACCACACCACACCACACCATGCCACACTAAGCCACACCACACCAAGCCACGCCACACCACTCCACACTACTCTGGACCACGCGGTACCACATCAGTCCATGCCGCACCACACCGAGTGACACGGAACCAACCCATATTACACCACACCGACACACAGCATACTAGAACAATATTTTTCCATGGCCGTCATAAAGATATCATCAAGAGTGTTGTACTACCACCTGCTGGTGCCACTTTCCACACTGCAAACATGGCAAAAACAACAAGGAATAGTGAGGGTAATGTGAAGTTCATTAGTGAAAGTGACAATATGAGATAACAAAGGTGAGTGGGTTAGGGAGAGACTGAAAAAACATGTGTTTTGTTGCTCCATTGCGGTGAAATTATTCCTAAATTTGTAATCTTGACCTAGTTTTTTGCATCCTATGATGTAGTCATTGTGCATTGTTTCATTCTGACACAATGAGTGAGACGGCAGTGCCGTCGGGAGACGGTGGATTTGTCGTGATCTGGTACGAGAGTCCACCATCGACCCTTCAGTAGGTAATGTTCCTGCAAGTCAATATTGCACCTAGAGGCTCCAACCAAGCATTCATAGACCACATTCAAAGGCCAAAAGGTACAATCTTGCTAATAACATTCTTGTCGGCTCTACTTCTGCATGGAACTATGTGTGGAACGCTAGAGATAGGTCTCAAATTCCAAAAACTTCTCTACACATCCTTTCCTTGCCAAATTATATGAGCATCATGTGCACTAAACAATAAATATGCAAGTTTAGCTAATTTTACAACCGTGCCTTGTGTTTGCCAACTTTGCATGCATGTCTCCATGTACACCTCAACACCAAGAAAACCTCTCACCACAAAGCTTGTTGCTCAAATTTCCCACTTCCTCATTGAAAATTTGCAATTATTGCTCAGGATCCTACATCACTTTCATCGTGCATGCTACCGGGTACATGAGTAAAACTATGCTAGATGGATGCCATCACTTATCAACTCAAGCAGAGATCAACACATGTCATCAAGCACATCTTCGTCTGTCAAAACAGTGTACATGTCCCAACCTTGACGTTTTCTCAAAAGGGAGCGCACAAGACAATAATTTTAGCTGTCAGCAAGGATGTCAATGGTAAATGGAAAACAAATAAGCATGCATGAGGTTTCTAAGATAACAGTGAAAGTGTTTGTTGCAGGCCTTAAAACCATTGGTACAATGCGTTGATATCAACAAAAATAATTGCAATAGTTTTTAGTAATACTCAGCTTCAACAACCACATGCTCTGATATGGGTCAACTTTGTGCACGTAGAGTAGTCTATGGAAATAAATGTGCTAGTCTCCTACAAAAGGCAAAGTCTTCTAGTGCTATCCCAACAACCTGATTGGGGTCGGGGTCTGGTTTGTAATTTGGGGGCTTCACTTTACTTGTTCAAAAATCAGTAGTGACCAGAAGCCGATTGAATTCACACCCTTTTTGTTGTGATGTATAAAATTTCATAGGTTGAGTTGAGGGACATCCAAAGATAACAAGAAGATGTGTGAGTTGATCGAGTGGCTAACGGCTACAAAATCACATCATTGATGAAGGGCATAACACTTTTCAGTGGGGTGAACCTGAAATGCAGATTCCTTTACAATCATGCTCTTTGATGAATTCACATGCATATTCATAGCGTGTCTTGGCACTTTGATTGAGAAAATGCACGCTCACTACAATATGATAAGGTTGCTCCACAATGCAAGGATGACAAAGTATATGCACGGTTCTTATGCAACAACCACCAGCCCCAAAATCAGTCTCTACTTTATTACAACGCCTTGAAAAGTGACATCACACATCTGGTCACGTTGGAGGGCATCAGTGATCGCCTTCTTTGCATACTTGCATCGATTGAAAGAATGGTCATCGTGGAAACAAACACGTGCTTATAGAAACCAAAATTCTTACGACCCCAAAGTTTAAGGCCTTGTCTTGGTAACGGAGGATACTGAGGATCAGTCACTTCAACACCAAACGAAGAAAATATTCTATGGGAACTGTATGTCAATGGCTATGTTTGAATTGTACAGATCTGCTCAAACATTGAAAGATGGCACAGGCCTCTACAAGCCTGGTACAAAGGTAGGAAGCAACACAACCCGCTAGAGAATCCAGATGATTCAAAATGATCTAAACAATCAAGGAAGGAGTAGAAAACAAAAGTCTTGACCACTTTGCAAAACTTTGCATCAAATTATCTCCGTCTAAATGGATGCAATCACTCAATACGAGGTACCCGGATTAAAAAAAAAAAAGCGATTTCCACGGGATACAGAGAAATTAGACAAGGAGAATGCTACTACTGGAATGACGAGTCAGCATACCTGATTGAGCTACAGGTTTGGTTTTGAGGTCAACGCCCATTGGGCCAAAATAAGCATTAAAAAAAAATCCACTCGCACTCCAAAGCTAGTTGGAAATCCTTCCCTCTGTTTCTAACCAATTGTTTTCCATTCCGCTTTGTGGTGACAACCTGTTGAGGAACAAGTAGCCCAGTTCAGATGATGCACGCATCTCATGTCACCGTATAACTGTTGGATGTTGTTCCATCCTTTTGTACCTTCCACTTGACCATGTAGTCTATGTTATACCACTTCTTTAGTGGCCAATGATGTCCTTCAGAGCCTTCTTTTTTCCCCGTTCTACTTCACTGGCGGTGGTGATGGGAATCCCTCACCAAAGGAGTTACTTGAAGGATCTCAGTAGAGCTTCAACTCATTGACTTGATCGAATCACTGTACTATTAGGCTGCCTTAGCTTTGGGATGGAGGAATTGAACAAAATCTTGATAATTACTACTCTAAGCCAATTTTCTCCTTGATTTCTTTCACATGGCTGCCCATGGAGCTTGAAACTTACATTTTCTAATACAATGCAATGTTTGGTGTTGAGTGTCACACCTGAGGAGTGAGAATATTACTCGTCTAACTACCACTTGTGACATGTTTAAAGTCTACCAAAATTCCCCCAATAATGACTGCAATTCTTCAAACTGGATACCGGCAGATGGTATGTTGGACAAAACTTGTAATACGGGTTAGTCGGCTAAGTCCACTAAGTACAGATATCATCGATTCTTAGGTGACCATTCCAAATTTAACTACCGAGTTTTTGACATGACATATGCATGAGTTATGGATATATATATATATATATATATATATGTATGTATGTATATGTATGGATGTATGTATGTATGTATGTATGTATGTATGTATGTATGTATGTATGTATGTATGTATGTATGTATGTATGTATGTATGTATGTGTGTATTTTTGTTGGGAGTCAAGTAGAGAGAGTTATATTTGAGAATTCTGTCAATGAACCCTTCTATTCCTCCATGATCTTTTTAGATCTTTACATTTCCATGCTGAAGCTGTGCCCCCAGCTGCACCCGCTCTGGCCACTTACATGTGAGCCACCACAGAACACAGCTGATAGTTTTGCTATGCAGTATCCTTCCAACACAGCTCCACCATGCTGTGGAGCAGCTGCTGCACATCATGGTGTCCCAACGGAGCTAAACGACCGTAAACTCTACCTATCGGATATCTCGAAGGGTGAGATTTAGCGTCATCCCAGGAATCTGTAGTGCAGATGATGTTGTGTCTCCAATCTAAGCAACATCACCATAATGTGAATTCTTGCACGCCTGCAAGAGGTTATATTTAATGCACAACTGAATTGAATTTATGTGCAATCATCACAAAAATTTTATGATCACATACACAATACTTTTTTTACATGTATTTGACCATTTTTGCTATTCCCCACCACCACTATCTTGCGAAATGGCTCTGATTGCTTGATCAGATTATTCCATGGCGAGGATGAAGTCAATCATCAGATCCTCCAACCACAAGTCTCATTCCCAAGGCACAGTATCTTTCGGATTTTAATTATAATCATTACTTACATTAACCATTGCATTACCCAGAATTATCTTAAAGTTTGAATGGGATTGGACAGGGACACTTAAGAATAACATTGTAAGATTTGGCAAGAGCATGTGCAATATCCAAGATGTTCTTGTACTTCATGAAGTTTTGTTGATATTGGTCAACGTAATGCCTTGAAAACCCTTCTTCAATTACTGGAGATCCATCCAAAAATTGTTTCAGGAAAAATAGGTAACTTTCCGATGTTTTCCATCACGCTCATTTTGAGTGTAGTATAGACGAGATGGTATCAATGCACGGAATAACAAGTTTTTCATGATATTCCTGAAGAGTATTGAATACACTGGCCATGAAATTCATTGGTACATTGGTTCAGCCAAATGGAATCGCCATGGAATCAAAGTTCCTGTAGTGAGTTCCTAGTGTTGCCTTCTCAAGTAGCTACAAATAAATGGAATTTATGAAATACAACTTGTTATTCAATCTGTCCCAATCTTTCTATAAAATCATTGGGAAATGTATTTTTACAGTCTCGGGAAAGGATGACAGCTCTTGATAATCATGTCACTGAGTATTTACTACCCTAGTGATCTTTAATTTCCATTATAAACATCTTTGACATCGTTTTTTTTTACTATTGTTTTCTTCGATTAATTTATTAGGTACACCCTAAACAATTACACCCTATGTCAATAAAAAACATTCGCTAAACCCTGGGTTCTTAACAGTCTTTCTTTTAGACCTAAAGAAACCTCTACGATTTTTCAGGAAGAAACTCATCCTATTGTCTTGATCTGGCCTTCTGTTCATGCGGTTTCATGTTTTTTTATGGTGTTATGCCTGCTCTCGATCCATCCTGACACGCCAATCCCAAAATTTTCACGCAATGTGCTTTGGGTAGATGTGTCCGATAACATCGGTGCTGTCAAGAACTGCACGGAAGTGGTCAGTTCGTCCCATTTTCGATGTCCAAACATGGTTGTCGATGAATTTAAGGATCACAGTTTGTTTCTTTCAATGAATCCATAATTGCTGCCTAAATAAGTCTTACGCCAAGAACTGCAGCCAAAATATATGATTCCCTGGATTACAAAACTAAAAAAAAAAAGGATCACTACAGTAGTGAAAAGTGTATATCACTGTTTTTTTTTCCTACAAAAAACAAGGCTTTTGCTAGAGGAGATGTGGAAAAGCCATATGAAGCATTGCTTCAAGGTCTTGGCCAGCTAGAGATTGAAATTGATGAATTTTTTGTCACTTATTTGAAAGGCCCATCCACAAATGACCAAATTTTTGTTTTCAGCTCGATCTTTTTTAAGGGAGTTAGTGGGAAAGCGATTAAGTAGATATCGTCACAAAATCCCCAATGAAGGATGTGAAATCCTTCAGTACACCATAAAACTTCAATTCAAATGAGGTCAAGAAGAGAGACGTGGCTGTTGTGTTAGCTACTGCCAACCCTAAATCCGCATGCCTCCTACAAATCTTCGTGGGTAGGAAACATGTAGTCTCCTCACCATAGATACCACTTGTGCGCATCATCAATATTGGCTGTGCGCAAGATAGTGTTCCACTCTGGAAATATGCTACTGAATCATTGTACTTTCGCATCGAGTCAACCACATATTGGAAAACCTCTTGATTTCATGGTTGTTTCTACGAATGGTCAATGGATAGCACATGTTGTCCTTCTCACTGACGCCGATGTAGACCGCTCTACTACTCTAGTCTACCTGCTATTATGGGATATCCTACATGAGGATATCCTACATGAGGATTGCTTCTTGGAAAGGGCAAAAAGACTACACATCCTGCAAGTATCTGATTTGAAGTCAATGTGGTTCACGGATTTGATAGACCTGGAACCTCCCATTGACATTTTCACTTTAGACACCTATGTTTTGGTCTTCAATATGCTTTTTACCAGGGTTTTACCTAAGAGCTATAATCCGCAAAATTATCCAAAACTATTGGTCGCAGCATCTGATGATATGCACCTCCACATAAGCTCTATCAGCCTCTGGTTGCCTTTAGAAGTCATTGCTTTTAAACCAGCACTTTAATCCACGTCCTTCTGGAGAAATACCATAAGGAAAATCGTATTTTTACCAGAGAAACAGACATCCAAAAGCTTCAGCCACATTTGAAGTACTGGTCTCAGCAAGCTCACACTATTGGAAAGGGCTACAAGACTACATGGCTCTACCAAGAATACATGATTGCTCTTGGAAAAAGCAAAAGGTTTCAGATAGAACATGTCTCAAAAGATTGGGACCTTAACATACCAAAACACATCTCTTATTGATGTTAAAGGCAAGATCAACACCAGATCAAACCCCTTCGAGAAGAGATCAAGATTTCTCCCTAGTTCGAAGTTCTGAAATGAGATACACCATGTTTCATCACGTACTGAATTTGCCAAAGACAAGATGTGGCACGAGCTTCTTTGCTCCAGATGTCATACATCAATGATACCTGGGTCATTCCTTGAACTTCTTTATCCACTTGGGCTGTTTGATCAGATAAATTAGATCCCCTTTGTTCTTGTCAAATTTATTTGGCCTTTTCCACTTAAAATAGTCATAATATGTTCACCTCTGATGCCCATCATTGGTCGATGGTGATTTGCACTAACTAGGTGAACCTACTCACTGCATGATGTCATTCCCTCGTCACGATTTCATGTGTGCGTATTGCTGTGATTCTAAACTCGCACATGGGTTTGAGAATTTTTGGGAATGAATACAAGATCAGGACAAGATCAATATTTTCATCTGTCTCTAGTGAAAACATATACCAATCAAAGTACAAGAAGAAATTGATCTCTTTTCAAAACACACAAGCTAAGGTGGATAAATACTTTTAGATTTGAGAACGATGCATAACAGGGGTCATAGGCACTCAATGTATGTGAAGTGTGTGGAGTCAGGATGTCCTCCACCTTGACAGGTTTTCTTGAGTTGTTCATGGGTTAAAAAAATGAGTAACAGATATCCAATACAATCCTTTTGTTCTATATTCTAAAAATCAAAATGTTGATACAATAGCATTACAAAATGGATAAGGATCACGACATTTCTTCCATCCTTTCTGGAATGTTGTCGAATAATAAAGATGCCCATAACATCCTTTTTTTTCTGGAACAAAACATCAAGCGAACGAAACATCAAACAACAACCACGACCCATATTTTCTCAACATTCCACGCTGTCATGGCTAGAAGGTGGGGTAATTTTTGTCGCTGACATGCGTGATTCCATGGAATGAGTGTGATGTTTTCAACATTTTCCTCATGATGTCATACTACAGTATGACATTATGAGAAAAAATGTCAAAAATATCACACTCATTCCATGGAATCATGCATTTCAGAGACACAACTTAACCCACCTTCTAGCCGTGACATCGTGGCATGTTGAGAAGATATGGATGGTGGTAACTAAAGTTGTTAATTGGGTGGTCAATATCTTGGATTCCCGTTCAAGGTTCCCACATCTTGTCTGCTGCATTCCGCTTCCTCCACCTAATATGATACTCCTTGGTTTTCCAATGTCATTATTTTCCAAGGATGAGGTATAGTTAATTGTTGTCCTTTTATACACTTGTAGACCTCTGTATTAGCTTACTTGTACTCTCATGGTACTTTATTGGTCGTCTTCCTTGGTGTGAGAGATCACTGACAGGAAGGGGAGGAGAGGGTTATGAGAAGTGTATGGGACAAGTGTATGGGGTATTGTATCACTGTGTAGGTGGTGAATTTATCATATTAATACACATGTATATAATGTAGGTGGAAGTCTTCCTTGGTGTGATAGATCACTGACAGGAAGGGGAGGAGGGGGGGGAGGTAGGAAAAGTGTATGGGACAAGTGTATGAGATAGTGTATCACTGTCTAGGTGGTGAGTGTATCATATTAATACACATGTGTATAATGTAGGTGGAAGTCTTCCTTGGTGTGAGTGATCACTGACAGGGAGGGGAGGAGGTAGGAAAAGTGTATGGGACAAGTGTATGAGATAGTGTATCACTGTGTAGGTGGTGAATTTATCATATTAATACACATGTATATAATGTAGGTGGAAGTCTTCCTTGGTGTGATAGATCACTGACAGGAAGGGGAGGAGGGGGGGGAGGTAGGAAAAGTGTATGGGACAAGTGTATGAGATAGTGTATCACTGTGTATGTGGTGAGTGTATCATATTAATACACATGTGTATAATGTAGGTGGAAGTTTTCCTTGGTGTGAGTGATCACTGACAGGGAGGGGAGGAGGGGGAGGGGGGGTGGGGACGTAGGAAAAGTGTATGGGACAAGTGCATGGGGTAGTGTATCACTCTCTAGGTGGTAAGTGCATCATATTTATACATATGTGTGTTATGTAGGTGGAAGTCTTCCTTGGTGTGAGAGTGGTGACGTAGTTGGTGTACAATGTGTTGAGTAGTGTACATTAATGTCTTTTCATTTAAACCGTCCACCTGCAAGTGTGTCCACTATCCAACACATTCATTGCATACATATTTTCCTTTGGTGTCCTCCCGCCTTCCCCCCCTACCGTGGTCTTCACACATGGGTCTCTGTCCGTTGAGACACGTGGTGTAAAAAACGACTACACAAGTGTACAAAATTATAAAGTATTAACTAGAATACTTGTTCACTGCCCAATACACTCACCTAATAAACTTTTCTCCTCCCCCCCCCCCCCCCCCCCCCCCCCCCCCCCAC
>SZWC01007215.1:0-18803 GCA_023375785.1 Penium margaritaceum | reverse complement strand
CCCCCCCCCCCCCCCGCATCGGCTCCCTTGTCCTCTTCGCTTTATGCTCCTCTGCCTCCATCGTCACTTTCACTACTCCATAGGCTTCTTCGGCTCTGGCTCGGCGTCTGACCGTGGTCTGTTGCATTGTTGGACCCTCCCCTCGCTCTTGGCCCTTACCCTTCGTCGCCCCTCCTCTGCCACACGGTGCTGCCCCACCTCCCTCCTCTCGGCTGTCCCCTCCGGCCTCCAGGTATCCTCCCCTCCCTCGGCTTGGTCCCCGTCCTGTCCCTTGGTGCCTTGTACCCTCGGTCTTCCGCCGCTACCACCTCCTCCCCCTCTCCCCCCCTCCTCTCCTTCCGGCTCCGTCCCTGTCCCACCCTTCTCCCTGTACCCTCTCACCTCTCCCTTCTTCCCCCTCTCTCCCCTCTTCCTCCCTCTCACCTCCTTTCTCCACCCATATTCTCCCTTTCTTTCTCTCCTCTCCCCCTCTCTCTTCCTCTCCTCCCTTCTCTCACTCTCTTTCTCCTCTCTCTCTCTCTCTCTCTCCCTCTCCATCTTCCTCTCTCTCTCTTCCTCTTTTCCCCTCCGTCTTCAGGACCATCTCCCCTTCTCCCGCCTCCCCCTCCCCTTGCTCCCAACCCCGCTCCTTCCTTTCTCCCACCCTTTCTTTGTTCCTTTCCACCTGCCTCCCTCTCTCTCCCTCTTCTCTCTTTTCCTCTCCTCCTCTCACCTTCTCTCCCTCTTCCTCTCTCTCTCTCTCTCTCTATCCCACTCTCCCTCTCTCCATCTCCCTTTCTCTCTCCCTCCCTCTCTCTCTCTCTCTCTCTCTCTCTCTCTCTCTCTCTCTCTCTCTCTCTCCTCCCCTTTGATCTCCTTCTTCTCTTTGGCTTCTCGCCCATCTTCTCTCATCCCCTTCTCCGTCGCCATTGCTCTCCTCCCCAACCCCCCCCCCCCTCCGTCTGTCCCCTTGCTTCTCCGTATCCCCACCCCCACCTCTCGCTCCCTTCCTCCGTTCCTTTCTTCTTTCAACTCTCTCATTCCCCTTCCACTTCCCTCCCTTTCCTCTCGCTCCGCTCTCCTTTTGTTGTTTCTTCCCTCCCCTTGCACCTCCGTTGTAGTTTCTTTTCTGATCTATTATTGCCGCCCGCGCCTTGACTCTCCATCTTCCGTGCTTGGTCGTGTCTCGCTATCGTCCCATGTTTCGCTTCCTGTTTCCCTCCTCCTGTCCCTTGCTTGGTGCATCTTGCCGGTCAGTTGGCGGACTCGACTTCTCGTACATCTTCCTCTTTCTCGTTTCTACTTCCCCTTCGCACCTCCTTCCCCTAATGAACACCTTTAGATACATACTCCACACCACGGTTCGTCTTTCATCTCCACTCACGGCCCGTTCTTCTTGTAGTCATCTATTCCTCGCCTATTTTGTCCCGTCCCTCACCTCGTGTAGCGCCATGTGTAAGCTTGGTCTCGTTGGTGCCCTGGCAATTGCTATTGCTGCCGGAGCCGCTCGTGCCCCTAGTCCCCAAGCCTCTGATGGCTCTGGTCTTGCCGACGAGTCCACCGCTCTCTCCTCTTAGTCTGCTACGGCTGCGGCTGTCACTTCTGCTCTCACCGCTCTCCGTGCTCCTCCCCATCCGCTTCCGCCTCCTAGCCAGCTCCTCCTCGCGATATCCATGCCCTCCTCTCGATTTCCATCGTCGATACCCTTGCGGCCCGTCTAATTCTTAATCACTTCCTCATTGCGCCTCCCCCTCTCCCCGCCAGCGTCGCCCGCGGTCCTATGGGGGTGGGCGGCGCCGTCGCTCCCGGTGGTGGTACTCCCCGGGAGGAGTTGTTGCCGCCAGCAGTGCCGCTGCTGGTACCCTCGGTATTTTTGGTGTGGCTGGTGGAAGTGTTGCGGCTAGCATCGGCGGTGCTGCCATCCTTGTTGGTCTCGCTAGTGCTAGTGCTGCTGCCGGTGGTGCCGTTGCTGTGGGTGGTGTTGTTGCCGTCGGAGGTACCGTTGCTGTCGGTGGTACTACTGCTACCAAGGGTGTTGCTGCTGCTAGATGTATTGTTGCCGTTGGAGGTGTTGCTACCGATGACCCCCACGCAATCCTCACCCACACGGAGGCTCGTCTCGACGCCATGATGCTTGCGGTCGCTCGGCTTGTCAGCCTTGGTCTCCGCCTGCCCACCTCACGGATGCCTCTCACCTCTGCTCCTAGTCACGTTGTCGGCATGCCTTTCAGCGAGTGGTCTGCTAATTTTTTCTCGTGGATGCAAATATACGGTCTTTGGGAGAACTACGATCCCGCTCCCAACCTCCCTCTCATGCACTTGGACCATGCGTCCCTCGCCTTTCACCTTTTGTACTATGCCGCCCCCACTGACGCTTTCCGCCATCTTGATCGCTTTGCCCCCAACCCCGCTCTTCGTGCTCGCCCTCGCAAGGCCTGGGCCTTCCTTCTTGCACTCTACTCCTTTGACTCTCTTCGTTTTGCCGCCTCTATTTTGGCTGACCTCCGTGCTCTCTGCCCTCGTCCCGACGAGTCCCTTGGGACCAACTTGGATCACGCCGAGCTTCTTCAGAGCGAGCTGATCACAATGGGTGACTCGCTTACAAACTAGACATTTGTGACTTCCATCGTGGCCGGCCTTAGTCCTACTTTCTCTGGCGCCCTTACCTCCTTCCCTCTTGCCCTGACCCTGTATCACGCCTATCAGACGCCCAGTGTTGTCTGACCCGCTCTCCTTGATGGTCTTCGTGTGTTCCAGACTGCATCCCAGCCTGCTGCCGCTCTTGCTGAGCCCATTCTTCATGACGCTCTCGGTGGCATCCTCCCGTCCCGAGCCACCCATGCTCTCACCGTCCGGGCTCCCACTGGTGGCAGCGGTGGTCGCTCGTCCATTTGCTTGGACTGTGACGCTGTGGTTCATCGCCATGACGCCTATCCCTTTCCCCTGATCTCCGGGCAATCCTCTCTGCGAGAGGATTGCCCGTCAACGTGCTCTTCTGTGTGGTCGTGCCCTCGGTACTCCTCCTGCCCTGTCCCCTGGGCCCCTCGGCGCCACTCCTCTCACTCCGCCTGGCGGCCCCGCGCCCGTTCTGCTACTGCTCTTCCTCTCACTAAGGATGCCATTGTCGCCTTGATTTACGGCGCTCTTATAGAGAGTGTCCTCGGCGCTCCTCCCCCCGTCAGTATGTCCTTCCTCTTTGATTGCATCACCACATTTGCCTCTTCCCTGCTGTCTCCTCCTCTCTCCCCATCGCCCCCTTTGGCGGCGGGTGTGACTCCTCACACGAACGCCTATTGCCCTCTCTCCGGCACTGAGCGTGTCGTCTCTCCATCTTGGGTTGTGGATGGGGCCGCCATGTATCACATGTACCCTGTCCGTGAGCTCTTCACGTAGTTTAGTCGTATCTCTGTCATCACGACTGTTTTCACCGATGATGGTGTACCCCTGCCTGTTCCTGATGTTGGCACTCTCTGCTTGACGTCCCCTGGCGATGACTTGTCTTTGTCCTCTGTCCTCTATGTCCCTGCCCTTGAATTCTCCCTCCTCTTTGTTCCAGTGCTAGATACTTGCAATTTCTCCACCACTTATGTACTTGGTCTCATCGCTGTCACTGATTGCGCCAGTGGGCGTGTTGTCCTTTGTGGTCGCCGTCCCCTGGTGAGGGTCTCTATCAGGTTCTTGGCACCCACTTCGTCTCGGCCCACGCAGCTGATGCTGTCACACTTGTTGCCCTCTCTTGCTCTACCCACTCGCATCTCCTTCACCGTCGCCTTTGTCATCTTCCAGCTTCCACATTCACCTCTCTCCTTCGCACTTTCCTGACTGATGGGTTGTCCGACCCGTCGTTCCGTGTCTATGTAGGGTCTCTACCGTCTCTTGACCCCTTTTGGTGCCTCCTATCCCTATTTATTTCTCCCTCATCTTCCACTACCTCTCACCTCTTTCCTTGCCCATGTGTGCCCTTGTCGGGCGTGCCCGCTCCACCTCCCATTCACCCTCCCCTCGTTCCTTTGGCTCCCTCTCCTTCCCCTATCCCGACCCCCACCCCTATGGGTGTCTCGCTTTCCTTCTTGTCTCCTCTTCCTGCACCCATCGTGCTCCCTGTGTCCTTACCTCTTTTCCCACCCTCCGCGCTCCCTACGGCCCCCGCGTCCGCTTCCGTACCCCCAGCCCCTGTCCCGTCCACACCTCCCGTGCCCTCCCCTCCTCCCTTGCCTCCGTCACATTGCCATGGCGGCCTGCTTTCTGTCCCTTCCCTTCCTGCCCTCCTATCCTCGCCAGTTCCTTCTCCTTTCCCTGGTTTCTCGCCTGTGCCTCCGCATGTTTCCCCCGCTTTGACCGTTGCCCAGGCCCTTGGCTCCCCACCGAGTGCCCGTCCCCGCTCGGTGTCCTGACCTCGTCCTCCTCTCTATTGAGGACATACCCAAGGACGATGCTCAGCCTCCTACCTACCCAATGGCTCCCCACTTAACCCCATTCCCCCCGTCCTCCTTTCACCTCGTCCACCGACCTCGCCTGCCCCGCCAATCCATCCCCCCACACCCTTGAATCCCCTCCTCAGTGTTCTTGCTCGTGAGGCCCTTCTCCCCCTTTCCATTCTTTTCCTACCTCCTTCCCCACCCCCGGTTCCCCTGGATCTTCCCTCTTCTCCTTGTCCTCCCCCCCTATCCCGTTCCTCCCGCCTTATGCTCACTCCTCTTCCTGGATCCACGAGCACGTTGCTTGGGCCCTTACCCCCATTCTTCCCCCGGTTCCTTGCATTGTCCTCATTGGCCCCCTCCTATCTTCTTCCCCTCCCCTCTCTACCACTCCTCCCCCTTCCCCGCCTCCCTCCTCCCCTCTTCCTCCCTCTGACTCCATGTTGGACACTCCCACTCCTTCTCTTGTCTCCTCCCGTACTCGCTCCCATACTACTCACTCTCTTGCATGTCGCTTTGTTCCTCTCCTCCCCCCCTGTTCCCACCTCTCGTGTGTCCTTCTGTGCTTCCTCCCTTCGCGTCCCTCCCCTCTGGCTCCTCTGATCCTCCTATTCCTCCACCATCCTTGCCCCTCCACCTTCTTCTCCCTTTCCATCCGCCCCTACACCCTATCCTGCCTCCTCTCTTTCTCCCACGCTCTTCCCCACCTCGCCCGTCGTCCCATTTCCTTTGCCTTCTTGCCCATCCAGCCCTCCTCTGGCCACGTCCCCCTCCTGCCCGGATTCTTCTGTGGTGCTCTCGGTTCCCACGCCGTCCCCCTCTTCTCCTCCTCCTTCCCTCGCCTCACTGACTACCCCCTCTGCCCCGTCCCCTCTTCCACTCTCGTGTCCCGTTGCTTCCCCATCATCGGTCATCACGTCCCGTCCTCTCCTTCCGTGCACCTTTCACCCGAGTCACGCCCATGGTCGTCACTTTTTCCACCTCGAGTTTTGCCATGCATTGGATGCCAGCACTGACCACCATTTTGTGAGTGCTCCTATGACTGTTGCTTACACTCTTGCCGTCACCTCCTCCCATGTTGCGGTCCTTCCCCCCCACCCACTACCGACTCTGACCCTCTGACACTTGCCGATGCCCTCTCCCATCCTGACGCTGTTGCCTGGCACGTAGCGTGCTTGGCGGAGTTGGTTGCGCTCTCTGACCACGACGTCCTTGAGCTCGCCTACCTTCCCCCTCGTTGACTTCAGTGACACCTACGCCCTGCCCCGGCCAACTTGTTTTACAACAAGTTGCGTTGTCATTTGTGTGGCTGCTTCTTTCCAGTGGGAGCTTCACCAGATGGACATGAACAAAGCCTTTCTCCACGACAGTATCGAGGAGGATCTCTACATGGTTCAACCCCCCGTTTTTTTGGATGGCTAGAAGAAGGTGTGTCGTCTCCGTCGTGCATTCTACGGTCTTCGTCAGTAGTCTCGTTGCTTGAACAAGGAGCTCTCCTCCACTCTTGTTTGTGGGGGCTTCCGTCCCAGCCAGTCCGACCCTTTCCTCTTTGTTGGGAGCATGCCTACGGTGCTTGCCTTCATTCTGGTGTACGCCGAAGACCTCCTCATCACCTCCCCATCCTCCTCTGTGATTGTCGCGGCCAAGGGCCTCCTCTCCTTGGCGTACCGTATGAAGGACCATGGCCTCGTGACCATGTTTCTCAGGATGCAGCTCGAGCATATCCCTGAATCTCTCCTTGTCCATCGGGAGCGTTATGTCCTCACTCTTGCTGATCGCTTCTGCTCTTTCGACGACCTGTTGCGGCCCCTTCTTGTTGCCTCCTCTCCCATGCCACTGGACACCCATCTTGCCCTCCGTGTTGCCCACGGCAACGCGGCCGGTGACCCTGAGTCTGCCGTCGCCTTTTAGTCCATCGTGGGGACGGTCACGCACCTGGCCGGCACCACCCGTTTGTACATCACCTGCGCAGTGAATGTCCTTGCTCAGTACGCTCCGGATCCCCGCACGGCACACCTCCGTGCAGGTGCGTATGTCTTGTGCTACGTCATCGGGTCTGTATGCACTGGCCTTGTCTTTCCGACCGCGTCCGGTGTGCCTCTTCTTGAGGATTACACAGGTAGTGATTACACCTACAACACAGAAGCTCAAAGTCGCAGTGACTTTGTCTTCCTTCTCGGGGCTGCTGCCATCTCCTGGCACAACGGCAAGCAGGACTATGTTTCTCGCAGCACGAGGGAGGGCGAGTACATGGCCTTGGTGGTGCAGCCGCTGAGGCTGTGTGGCTCCCTCGCCTCCTTAGCGAGTTCCGTCGCCACACTCTGCCTGTGCCTCTCTACAGTCACAGTGAGACCGTTCTGGCTATCGCCAAGAACATCGGTGTGCTTCACTGCCGTACAAAGCACATCAACGTCTAGCACCACTATGTGCGTGATACGTCATTGCCGCTGGAGACGTCTCTCTGCAGTTCATCTCCGTAGAGTTTCAGCTTGCCGACTTCCTCACCAAGGCCCTTCACCAGCCCACTTTTACTTCTGGCATTGCCGCGGTTGGTCTTGGCACCCTCCCCCCGGTTGACTGATTCTCCTTCCTCCCTCTGTCATGTCCCTCATGCTGCTGTTGTTGGCGTCATATGGTCACCTTCTCAATGATTGTCTCTCCGCTAGCTTCACATTTCCTCCCCCCTCCCCTCTGTGCAGGTTCTTCCTGCTTGCCTACCTCGTCGCCGACGTTGCCCCCATACTTGGTCCCTGTCCATGCCTCCGTGTCACCCCCCCCATCCCTCCCGTGTACCTTGCTCCTCTGGTGTTCTTTGCCTCTGGTTGGTGGATGTGCAGGTCCTTGACTCATTCGGTGTGGTAGATGGTGCCAGTCGTCGGGCGGATCGCCTCAGCTGGTTGGGCGCTGGCGGCCTTGTTCGCGCTTCTGGTGGGGTGCTTCTGGTGAGGTGTTCCTGGTGTGGTGCTTCTGGTGATGGCTCCTACTCTGGCACTTCATGAGGTGCGTCTGGCCGATTGCACTGCGACGGGTGCTTCTAAGGGTGCTCCTGGTTGGGTGCTTCTGGTGGCACTGTTCGAGCTTTTGGTGGGGTGCTTCTCGTAGGGTGCTTCCGGTGGGGTGCTTCCGGTGTGTGTGCTCTTGGCTGGGTGCTTCAGGCAACGTGCGGATTGTTGCTCTCTACGGGCCTTGCGCACTGGGGGTGGCTGGTGTCGCCTGCGCAGCAGCTCTCTCCGTTCTGGCGGCGTCCGCCTTCCTTTCCCGGTCGTCTCTCTCTCCGCTCGTTACCGCTAGTGCGGTGGTTTTCAAGCTTTCTTCTTGCGCCACCTGCCCTCGCTTGCGCTATTGTGTTAAAGTAGCAAACATTCTCGCTCCTTTGTTAGAAAACCTAGATTAGTCCTTCTCTTTCCTTCAGCTGTAGCCTAACCTGTGGGTTAGCATCACACTAGACGCAGATCTGACTGTTCGCTTGTTTCCTGGACTATGCTTGGCAGTTTTTGCAAGCGATTCTGTGAGCTCTATGTGGTTCTCCACGGTTGGTGGCAAACCACGCGAGGAGTGTTGCGCGACCCGATAGGAGTCAGTCACACTCGCTTGCTGTTCTTGTCCTTTCATGAATGAATATTCGTGTCTCTCCTAATCTCCGTTCTACGCCTAACTCCCGCCTCGATCTCCCTCCTCTCATGACTCTGGAGAGCTCTCCTCCCTCACAACTCTTGAGAGCCCTCCCCCCTCACAGAATCAATAGCCACAGTCAGCTCCGCGACTAACTCCCGACGTCTCCCCTCAGTCACCGAGAGCCACCCGGCTCTCGGTGGTGGCTAAGTGTCAACCTGACACTTAGCTCCCCTGTCGCCCCGTCATCCTCTCCTATTCAACACTCTTATTATGTTCTTGCATACAAGAAGGATATTCTAGTACTTGTTTCAATCCCCTCTCCCACAGCTACAATTGCAGATAGATTGACCCAATTCAACTTTATGTTTTAGGGAGGAGGGTCCGGATATCCTATATTGTAAGCCTTTCCTCCATCGGAAACTGAAAATGTGTATTGGAGGAGTGAATCTAGCAGTGTAGCTGATATAAATTGCACATGACACACTAATGTATTTTTATCTTTCGAAGAAAAAGCCTCCTCGCCATCAATTGAGATTGTGCGACACCCGTTCCATGATCTTCATTGATGTTACGTCAAGCCTCAAATCTCCGTAGTCATCCATTTGAACTCACTTGACTTCATCGACCGTGTTCCTCCGCATTGGCCCCCTTTCCCAAACTGGAGAGTGTATCGGGAGAGTGAAGTAGAGATTGTATTGTAGAGATTGATCATTTTGTACACTTACGTATTTTTCTAGTCACAAATGTGGAGAAAGTGCTAGTGTATTATTTCAGACCCCTCTCAGCTACAATCTCTGATACATTGATCTTTTGGGGGGGAGGGAGGGGGGAGTCATACATCATATCTTATGAGCGTCCTTCCTCAGACAGAGAAATTGTATTGGACAAGTGAAGCTGGTAGTGTAGCTGATAGACCCTTGAAGTATTGCACAAGTGTATTTACATTTCTCCAAGAAAACGCCTCCACACCGTCGATTCTGACCGTGTGATATCCATTACATGATCTTCAGAAAGGGTGAATCCAGCTTTGGCATCCCATAGCCACAAGTTTGTCCTTGCTTGAATACACCAATCATGTTCCTCCCCAGCCCCTTCTCTTCGGCTAGAGAATCTATTGAGGGGTGTTGCAGGGAGTCTATCGTAGCAATTCTTGATTATGTACACTATTTTAGTTTCCTACATATTTACGTAAAGAATACACTAGTGCATTTGTATAGATCCCCCCCAGCCACTCTCTCGGATGCATTGTCCCAATACACTTCTATTCTCAGAGGAAAGGGGGTTAGAATATCCTATCCTCCAAGTGTCTCCCTCCTCTGCCACTGATAAAGTGTATTTCATGAATAAATCTGGCAGTGTAGCTAGTGGACATGTGAAATAATATACTGTTGTACTCTTTTTCTTTTAAGATATGTCTAGGTCTTCATTAAAGATACTGTAGGATACGTTATGTTCTAACTGTCTGATTTTTGCCCCCTCTCGTCCTGCTCAAAATTCATCCATTCAGATCCCCTGCCACCATTGCTTGAGAACTTCCAGATACTCATAGAATTGATTGAAGCATACAAGTGTTTGTATTCTCCAAAGACCTTTCGTTCAAAGGAATATTAGAGAACACAGGCTCACATTGTTGCTCATGCAACCGCAAAACCAGACTGTTGCTTGATCATGGTTCTGTCGAAAACATAGTTGTAGGTATGCCGACTCTCACATGAGGGCCGTACAAGTATACAAGTCGTTTACAGGAAAGAAAAACAAACAGAGTCTTAACCTTGTAAAAGCCGATGTACATAACACGTCAATAATGTCCCTAATAGTTTGCAGTAAAAACAGCTAAAATATTTTTTTACCTCTATATCCAAAACTCCATAAAAATTCTTCTCAATGTATACAGGATCCACGGTGCTCAAATTTCTGATATTTATTATTGATAAAAGATGTGAAAAATTCAGATAATTTTCCATTGACCTTGTACTCTTCATATGTATATTTGAACAGTGTGTCTTTTTACGTAATAAACCATAAATGGGATCATGACATGTAGCACCTGACTGACCTCCAGAGACAGATGGAAGAGGATAAATCTGCCTGCCAAGGATGTATCAAGACCAAGGATGAAGGTCAAACACAGGTTCTGGAAGATAATGCAGCCAATGGAGCCCATGTTTGGAAGATGGGGGAATCCATATGAGCATGGTTTCACTCGGACGATACTAGTGAGACAACGGAAACTGGCACTGATGATGTAGGCGACGCTGAAAGGGTGGGAGCTCAATGAGTGGGAAATGATGGGACGAATGAAGATTCATTCGAATAAAAGGAAGACAAAAGAGAGGAATATGAGGCCAAATCATAGGGGGTATTGGAGATCTCTAGAGGCTTGGAAAAAAAAAAAAAGAGGATGATGGTTCAAGGACTTGGTAAGAGGCTGAGATAAGCTGAAATTTTCCCCAAAAGGGGAAAGGGAGGAAGAGTGAAAAAGGAACGGGATCACAAACACTGTCGTGTGGAAAGAAAAAAAACAAGACACTACATCACAAAACATAGGACAGACATTGGAATTGGCTAAAACATTACGTGCACAGTCAACATGATTACAGTTCAAACCAGTGGTACGCTCCCCTCCTTCCAATGGACACTCGGGTGCAAAGGGGAGGACAGAGCGGTGTGGGTAGAGTAAAAACATGCTGGCACAATGTACAAGTTTGAACCCACTGATCAATGTCATAATTCTTGTTCAATATCCATTTTCATTGTGGCCATCATTTCCTCACAAAATCTCCATTCCAATGTTGGAATTCCCCTCAAGTCCATGTTATGTTTCCTACCGGCCATATGCTGTGGCACTTTAGCACATTACAATGACAGGCTAATGGATGCATTTTGTACTGAAGAAAAAATATGAGACACCAACCTAATGAATAAACTGCTAATTCAAATCCATTATTATATGTCTCCTCTCTCCCAGGTCCCAGAAGGCTGAATGAGCCTTGTAATCCCACTTGGCCCTTCACCTTGGAAAAAACATGCATTTCACCTGATAGGTGCCAGAATCTCATAGAGCTACTAGAATGTTTCCTTAATTCCTTATTGAATATGATTTTTTCTTTTAATTCGCCAAGCATATTACTTTAAGGGGTCAAGAAAGTTGTTTTCTAATTCTTATGCACGTGAAAGTATTGTCAAAGCTTTGGGATGCCTGATGGGGAGGAGGAAGACAGGGGATGCCGGGTCTCTGACTGGAATCACGTGGTCAGGTGGAGTGGGTTTAACATGAAGGAGGGAGGAGGGGGGGTTCAGCAGTCGGTCAGTGGTTCTTTTCTTCTGTTGAATCCACCAAACTACAAAATCTTGACCTACATCCACCCAACGAGGATTGTTGCCCACCACCGTTGACGCGAGACCCGACAGTAGCATGGAAAATCCCTTTTTTCAGGTCTAAATGTTTATGCTATCGCTGCAATGTGAAAATATGGCACAAGTTGCCACGGAAAATGGCTTTTAGAGGCTCCAAGTCAAGAAATTAGTCCCAAGAAGCACGAAGAGAGCAGTGAGTAGAGGGAAAGTTCATGCATGACATTTGAAACTCATCATCACGAGTGGAAAATGAGAATTTACATGTTTATGCCTTCACTTATTTGGAACTAAGGATGAGGGGTGCAACATACTTTGTGCCCGCCAAAGAACTCGTCCACGTTAGGTTGATGTACTCAAAGGGTATTACCTATGGAGCTCAAAAAATGAGGCCAGCTGTGTGTGATCAACACTTTTCATCAGGCTCCTCCAATTTCTGCTGTCATTGGATGTCCTTTACATCATACCAGACACGTAGAACCAAGGCCACAAGGTTGATTTTTTCATTGTCATTGACCCCGCTGTGACAAATCACACCTTTACAATCATGAGCCACATCGTAACGTTGGTCTTTTGAAGCTTGTAGGATCAAGAAATACGGGAAGGTCTGAACAATTTTATGATTAACTTGAGACTTTTGTATCTCCCTCGGCGAGCATTGTTCCCTACACCCACAAAATCTGAAGCTATTCCAATGCCGTGTTGACTTGTCGGAGTAAATGGTTGTTGAGCTCCCAAAGGGCCAAAGTTTTATGGTATAGTTCCTCAATATGTTGCGCTTATTGAGCCGAGCCTCTTGTAGCTGCTTGATGCATATTCCACACAGCATGATTTGAGACAAAAGATTTCCTAAGCCCAAGAGGTCCGCCAACGGGTTAGTCATTGGGATGTTGATCCAGTGTCATTCATCAACTAGTCTACCACATTCGTCTCCACCACTGCATGAACTGGTTGAGGAGTGTTGTGAATTTCGTATTTTTTTCCCTCGATGACCATGGCCTTCCACGGTTCGCAATTGCTGATTGTTGGGTAAGCTTGCTCTTCTTTTTGCCGTCGTGAGGTTTGTGAAACATTAGACAACAAAGATGTGTGGAAGACCTACATGAGGTTACTATGCATTAGTGAAGGCGTTGTCCACCCCTCTGGCTAAGAATCTACCTGGAAGCTTGCTAACACTGTTGCTACTTATGGGACAATGCTATCTAGTCAATGATCGCACTAGCATAGAGGGCGGGTGTAGAAACAGCAAGGATTTGGCTAGGCGAGATTCTCAAAGTGTCATAAGCATAATATATTCAATGTGCAGAGAGAAATGACAACTAGCAAGTACACAACAAAAATACCTGCCGCGCCGCACGGCAGGTGACGCACGCGACAATGTCAATCTGTCCCAAAACCGACCCAAAACCACTGTTTTGGCCGTAACTCTGTGTACATGCATCCAAATGCAACATCGTCTTAACATAAACATGCAAAATCTTAAGCTCGATGCTACGACTGGTTACACACATAGGTCCGGTGTTGATCAGTGGAAATATAATGTAAAACATGATAATCGGGCTCAAGAGCCAGTCTTCCAAGAGAACTCTAATGGCTGGAAAAAAACTATAGAGCACCCGAGCAAGCACTCGGGACGTTGTGGTAGCTTTTTGGCAGCTACTGGTGGGTAGAGCCACCACCCATCGGTGCGCTGATGCCAGCTGGGTCCGTATGAGGGATCCATACGAGTATGGATACGGCCGAGTGGTCATAGTAAATTGTACAGACAGACTGCAATGAATCACATCACAACACTCCCCCATGACCCGATGATACGCATGTCCATGCACGTACATAACTAACACATGTGCGTAACGAGATGCTCAATAGTCCATACTTACAGAACCCACTCGCAACCACTCTCATGTAAAGGGCAAAGCCCGACAGGACGAATGGCCACCATGAACTTTTCACGCACCAATGCCTTGGTCATGAAGTCAGCCTGCTGCATGTCCATGCCGAATGAGATGACGGAGATCACTTGTTGCTCCATAATATCACACGCAAAGTGATGCTCAACAACAATGTGCTTTGTGTGTACATGAAACACACCATAGTTCTTTGTAATGGCAAGAGCACTGAGGTTGTCACATCTTAAAATGATGCAAGACACATACTGGCATAACTCACAAAACAAACTATCCAGCAACATCGCCTCAGCAGCCCTGATGAGCTATGTATAATGTAGCCCTACTTTTCACTAGGCCATGACACAAACGGTGCCATCTAACAGGAACACGTAGCCTGTCTGAATGTGCCCATGGGGGCTCCACACCCAATCACTATTTGTGTAGCCATCAACTACCACCAAACATTTCTGGCAAAAGCAGAGTCCAAGTTACAATGTGAAGACCACATACTGCACCACTCGTACAGCCGCATGAAGGGTTCTCACTCGAGGAAACTGCAAAAGGTGTACGTGGAGGTTGACAGCGAAGGCAATGTTGGGTCAGGTGGTAGTGGCCAAGTACAACAAAGAGCCAATGAGGCGCAAGTACAAGGTCAGTCTGGTATTGGAGGCAGTCGTCAGCTAGGTATGCACAGCTTGAAGGCCTTGCATGATCCACATCCAGTCGAGGGGCTATGTGCACTTCATGTAGCGATGTGTACCTCCACATTCTTAGTAGTAGAATGAACATCCACTCCCTCCCACCGCCGCACTATTGTGGACGCTGTTATTGCTGCTGTTGGTGGTGTTCCTTACCATGGCTCTATTTCCCCTTCTTCTCCTGTGTAGCTGCGGCCACACTCTAGAAGGAGGGCAATGGGGAAGAGAGTGAGGACAAGGCAATGAGGAGGGGATGTATCGTCGTTGTGGTGGTCATCACGCCAACCAGTAGACTCGTTTGATGGGCCTGGACAGCCTTACGTGTGGTCGTTCGCTACAAGTAGTACTGATGGTCCTAAGGGAGGAGCTCCAATGAGGTTAACAACTCGACTAGAATCACCTAGTCAAAGTACGTAAACAATTAAACGAACTCCATGTGGACCTCGACCATGATGGTGTGTAGGACCCACAGTTGATTGCCACCGACGGTGCCAAGACGATTGTAGATACGCATGGCTCACCACCAATAGGCTATCACGGGCTCAGAGGGATCCTGTTGAATGGAGCCGAACTCCCAAAGACACACCGCCATTGTTGCATGGGTCTCGGTTGCCAGCAAAGTCAGGATCAACTCCCAGCTGCGGCAGGAGTCTACTCTAGTGCTTGTATTAGGGGCTCCCAGGAACGGGCGGAAGTCAACAAAAACATCAATGGGCATGCTGTTGAGCAAGTCAGGCATGGCTCTTGCCGTAAAATGTGCCTAAAGAGGGTCAGCCGTCCCATACTTGCTGAAGCAATACGGCCAAACGCCTTCAGCATCAGCCCACACCTGGCAGAGGGTCTCCAAGACGTCGTACACAACATCACCATAGTAGCATGTTGGTAGGGTCTCAAAGTCCGTCGACTGCCAATCCGTGGAAATGGCAACCTCAGGGGCACTCTCGAGCACAGGAGGGGTTGGAAGCCTACCGAAGGACACACCCTTACTACTCTTGTTTGCCATCGCTGTCATCACTACTACTGTTTTCTCCAATCGGTAGCCACCACTGCACGTCCTCTTCCTACACGCCGTGCTAATGAACTTCCTACTATGGTGCTCCGGCTGCGGCTGGCAAACACTGATGCATCATCTGTGACATGGTATGAATTTCCTCAAGGGTGGTCGTCTGCACCGTTTGTTACTACTGGATGTCCTCCCATGCCTAGAGTAGGGAGCCGATGAGCTGGGAGAGAGGACTGGAGGTGTCAGCCATGGAGTCGGAGTTGGAAGGAGCAGCATACTCCTTTAGCTTTTCGCTCGGTGCCATGTTGGGCGCTCAGTAGGGAGAGATGCAAAAGTGTTCAGATTGACAACCGGATTGCGTTTTTCGAGGATTTGAAACATTAACAAACTTGATGTCTTAGCCAAGAGATCATCCACAGCGATGACCTCGGCATGAAGGTTGTCCAAATGCAGCAAAATTTGGAGCGATGATGCGGGAGACAATGATGAATGCAATGGTGGTAGTTTCAAGAGAAAAAAAACTTTAGAAGGGACAAAATGTGACTTTTTTGTGTGGCCAATTTTTTAAAAGAAGTCTGGATGTGAGATCAAATTTTCATTTCGTGTTGGCCACATGGAACCGAACAAAGTGCGAGTGGATGCATTGGAGAACTCATGACAAGAGCCTCTTAATAAGTCCTCGCACGTCCAAAATGGTGGTCACTTGTGGCAGTCCTGCTCTCGAGCATCAGTGGGGTGCCAAGTGCAATCTCAAATGAATCTTCCAAGAAGCTTCGTGGACAGTCTAGTACCACCACGTGCTTGAACTGATAGTGGACAGGGTTGGGCAACCCACCGCTGCCTCCGTGCTGATGGCGTGATGATGTAACTTCAACTTTTGTCACAACTCTACTGTTGTTGCGTGTTGTGGTGGGTCACTATGACGTGGTGAGTCCTCCTGGGAATCATGGCTGTAGCTTTGACACTCAATGTTGTTGCCACTATTGTGTCTCTGCTGCACAGCTCAACAAGGGATGCCGCATTGCTCTGATACCATAAGAATCTACGTAGATGATTCCATTCACTGCTCCGGCTGACGGGGTAACGCTGTCCAGTCAATGATCCCACTAGCATAGAGGGAAAGTACGGAGGTAGCAAGGATTGGACTGGGCGAGATGCTTAGGGTCTCATAAGTGTAATAGCTTCAATGTTCAGAGAGAAATGACAACTCAAAAGCATAGAGCATGAACACCTGTCGCGGCGCACCGCGGGTGACGAACACGGCATTGTCAATTTGTCCGAAACGCGGACCAAAACCAGTATTTTGGCCGTAGCTCTGCACACGTGCATCTGAACACAGCATCTTCTGAACCTACAGACAAAATCTCAAGCCAAACGCTACGAGCGAAGAAAATCTATAGAGCCCAGCAAGCACTCTGGACGCCGTGGCGGCTTTTTAGCAGCTAGTGGTGGATGGGGCCACCAACCATCGATGCTCTGGCGCCACTTGGGTTCGTATGAGCAATCTGCACGAGCATGGACACGGCTGAGTGGACACAACAAGTTGTGCAAATAGATAGTGACAACTCACATCACAACACTCGCGCCGTTGGCGTCCAATAGGAAGCATCATGCATAGTGAAACAAGCATGGTGACTAGTTAGAAGTTGCAGATGAAAGTACAAATTGTGAAAGTGAAACACTTGAGTAATCTATAAATTAGTTGAAAGCGTATTTTGACGTGAAATATCAGCCAAGCACGTGTACATGAGCGAGGAAAACTTGAAAAAATTATGGTATTGGGCACTCTAGTCAAGCGACAGATACGAACCTGGGTCAGGAGTGGCTGCTTCAAGAAACCTCGACAAAATGCCGATAGTCTTGTGAGTATCGAACTGTGCCTCTATAGAAAGCGGAGTACTTGTGAAAACTCGAGTGAAGGGCATCAACGTGAACACTACACAATATGATAGTTCTGGTCACGCATTTGGAGAGTTTCGATGCTTTTAGATTCATTTGGAAGGAAACATTGGAAAGTGAGGTTGTTGGCCAAGGTACACCTGGTTCGTTTTGCGTGACAATATGGAAATCCATCACACGACGAGCCATGAATGTAATGACACAATTGCTAATCTTCCGGATTGAGGGAATCGTGTTTTTCTGAGATGTAACGGTTTTAGGGGTTTTCTTTTTCTGCGACTCTGCGACATAAAGCTCGAGCAAATTCACTAGATGAAGATTCTTCGACCACCCATGGATGCCACTTGAAGAAAAATCGCCATTAAATAAAAAATAAATTCGTCATTTTTTTGAGGGAGCCATGAAAGCCCAAAAATAGCCACAATCATTTTGAAATCCAACCTTGGAGCCCGACATGATTGAAGTACAAAAGAGTCGGATCAAGTGGGCATGTATGAATTTGAGTAAAATTCATATCATATAACTTAATTCAGTGGTTTAATAATTTCTGTTTCATTTACTTCCGCTTCAGATTCTACCCTTGATTCTACCCTGGTTCGTTCCCATGGAGACTTTTGGTCCTTGGGCAGCAACCGTCCTAATTGTGTTGCAGACTAGTGGCAAGAACAAATCTATTAGCGGGGCGTTTCATCTCTTTATGTCTCGCGTACCGAACGCATCGCCACTACCGCGTACGGTTCTCTCTTTTGTTCTAGAAGCCCGGTCATCCGCGTTCTCCGGACAATGCCGAGGACTTCTTCGAGGAGCTTCCGAGAGCCGTTTCAGCAACGGGAAACAAGTTATTTGCGTTCACGGCACACGAAAAAGGCTTATGTTTCGCGTCGTGACCCTTTTCCCGCGAGCGCCGTCAGTTCACGCCGCCGCGAGGGTCACGTCCTCAAGGCGTCCACACGAGCCGTGGCCCTTCGTCCAAGCAGGAATACGACAGATTTCCAAAATACCACATGATAGAAGAGAGGTAATTTCCGACGCCCCCATTTCATAAATTGGATGCATACATGACAGGTTCTCCAATTCTAGATATTACTCTGCTACGCATTCTGATTTTGAATTAAGATAATCCACGATTTTGTTTGTGTGACGAAAACATGCCAAGAGTAGTAAACAACACGTAAATATACATTCCGCAAACAAGAGAGATTTTTTTGTGACTGACATACACGAGTACCTCATACTTATGCATGGGTAATTTTCTGAATTATTTCATGAATCACCACGCGATGACCTCCGAAGAAGGTGCGCGACCGAAGAAGGGGGGTAACCAGGGGAGGGGGTAAGTGACAGGTTGCTTCTCGAGCAGGGGAAGGCAATGATGACCTTTGCACCAAAGAAGAAAGGGTCATTTTGCCTAGGCTTGAACAACTTCGTGAAGAATTATCGTCCAGTGCAAATAGATATAGGAATACATATCAAGAGAGAAATAGATGTAGATAAATAGATAAAGAATATATAAACACATATATGGAAATAAATATTTAGGTATAGATATAAATAAAGATATAAATATACGTACATACATATATGGACATAGTTGGAGATATATAAAACATATAGATATAGATTTAGATGTAGATATATTGATCAATGTATGGATGTAGATATACATATAGATCAAAAATAGATATAGAAATAGATATAGATATAGATGAATATATAGATAAAGATATGGATATAAATATAGATATAGATATAGATATAGATATAGATATAGATATAGATATAGATATAGATATAGATACAGATATAGATATAGATATAGATATAGATATAGATATGGATATGGATATGGATATGGATATGGATATAGATATAGATATAGATATAGATATAGATATAGATATAGATATAGATATAGATATAGATATAGATATAGATATAGATATAGATA
>SZWC01007214.1:111008-128326 GCA_023375785.1 Penium margaritaceum | reverse complement strand
CCCCCCCCCCCCCCCCCCTCTCCCGACACAATCAATGGAGTCATCACCTGCATGAGCACCACTTATCAGTCCCAAGCCACCTTACCCTCACCCGCTTCCCTTCAAGTGGAATAAATTAGGGCATTTAGGCCCATGCAAAAACCGCCATGAGCTCTGTGTATGAGAGGGGAACACTCAAGACCAAATCTAGCCAAGTCTGAAACACATTCAGAACAAGGAGGAAGTGCAATGAGCCCTATTGAGAGCTTATGTACTAGGGAATGGAGGCTAGTCCACCACACCCCATCATCCTCGTCGCGGCAAAAGCCACACACGGGGAATACACATGTCACAGAACATGAATTTACACACAGGGGTCTCCCAAGGCACCAAAATAGTCAACCGTGTGCCCGGGTCTCGACCGACGAGAAAAAATGCAATGTACCCCACATACACCCAGACTCTACGATGACACGCAAGAATTATCCGTTGACGAGGCTATGCAAGTATAGGCCTCACGGGACGTTGAGATATGTCACCGGACATCCGGGTCTCAACCACATACAAGCTATGCATGTCCGATCACCAAACAGTGCTGGGTCTGCCAGGGCAGTGGCACAGACCACCAAGTGCCTAGGTCTCAACCACCGAGGCAGAACGAGTAGTGTCTGAAGCATACAAAATCAACGTCCAGTCAGCACACCACACTTTCCAAGTCTCAAAAGCGACATGAGTACCATCGGGTCTCCTCGTCGCACCGATACAATCCACGAGGTGCGTGGGTTGACCCACCAAGAAAAGTCTCCTAGCTCTGGACAAACGGCCTAATACCGTTATACCCACCTTTTGGGCCTCCGAGTTTTCTGCTGTCCGATTCTCGCACATTTAGGACACGGTACTCACTTTACACAAACAATTAGTGATGTACCCACTTTTCTCGAAGCGTCCGAGATCATGCATGCCGCACCCACTATTGCACAGAGATTCACGCCACACCGGTTTCATACGGATTAGTTTGTCAACTGTGGGTATTCGACATATGAATTTAAAGTTTTCAGCGAATTTAGTCACCATTTCAACAACTCACGAAAGAGTGCCCGACTGAACTGTCCTTCCGTTCACTTCAACCGAAGCACAGCTTCCGAAACAACATACGTTTTTTAATATGAACCGTTGTTCTCTACTTTCTATCACGGTTGCGTCAACGGGATTCTAGTTTCAAACGATCACTGAAAGTATTACGTGTGTGACATGCAAACCTTGACGTCACATTCTTTCCTTGCCGATCATGCACAGGCGACGCCGAACGTGCCATGATGTTGCGTGTTGCGGGTGTTGCCGTCGTCCTTGACAACATGCGAACGGAGTCTAATGTAGCATATCTAGCCTTTTTACGATAGTTGCCAGCTAGACGTTGCCTCTTGTTGTCCACATGCCAACGGCGCCAACTGGCGAATATTCCAATGACAGACGACATGCTGTCACCGTCGTTCGATGTAACCTGACATGCCACCCCTCGTTGGTGGATATGACCTAGGTGCATGATAGGATTATTAGTTTTTGTCAGCACTCAGCATTTCTCCGGTCCGCATGCATGCTCTGCGACATTTCTCGTCATGGTAAGTCGGCCAACCGCCATGTGATGTGGACGTTCTCTCTCGTTGTTTGCAGGGGTCGTGACCGTTGAGCCATTGTTGATGTGTACTCTACATGTTCATGCAATGTCGCCGTTTCATCGCAACTGGTCTCCGGGATGTCCCTCCTCCTTGCGCTAACAACGGGTGGGTATTCCAAGTGCAGAAGGTGGGTAGGATGCATATTACGACGCATGATGTACATTGTTACACCCACTTTTTGCCAACATGGCCGCCACTTTCTACGCCACCGCTGGAAACTACCCGGATGACGACGACGACGATCCTCCCGACGTCCTCGTCTCCCGCTACCACCCTGAGTCCTCTTTTCTTTAGATCGAGTGGGAGGAACACGAGTGGAACACTCACTTCAATGTCATCGAGCGCATGACTCAGCGCTCCCCAGACCGTGTGGAAGACCGCACGATGCGACTAGGAGGCAGTCAACGTGTCCGTCCGTTTCGTGGTTACCGTGCTGGTAGGTTGAACCCACTTTGTATGTAGACATGGCGTCGTTGCCGACGGGGTTGGACCTCCTGCTATGTCGAAGTACGCTGACCGATACCCAACTCACACCAGTATGTCTTATGCCTATTTACATGTGGCTGAAATCTAACCGTCCATGTTGTTTGTGCAGGGTCGTCTGACGAGGAGACGACGCCGCCCCCGCCGGAGAAGACTTGCAAAGATGTTGAAGCCGCTCTTGGTCGTGCACGCAGACGGAACGGAAGATGCATCGATTTTCCAGGCGGGCGGGCCTTTCGCAACATGGAGGCTTGTCGCGAAGCTGTCCAAGACTACGCAGTCAACCGCGCCATGCCTGTCTCCTGGGTCCGCAGTGAGCCTACTCGCCTCGAAGTCCGCTGCAGACTACGAAAGACTACAGGCTGCCCATGGCTCCTGAAGGCCTGCTTTCAGCGCAAGCACGGCAACGTTTCCGTCATCGAGTTTGTCGATGGCCACAAGTGCTCCCCCACTACCAAGAAGGGTGACCAGGCTTGCCGGGCTGCATGGGTGTTGCGGCACATTGAGCAGGCCATCAAGAAGAAGCCGTCTACCGACACAAAGGCGATGCAGCAGATTGTTGAGGCACGTAGAGGGATGAAAGTGCACTACCCCGTGGTCTACCGTGCAAAGAAGGCGGCCCAGGAGAAGCTAATGTGCGAGAAGACGCTGTCGTGGTCCATCTTCCCAGCGTACATTGCCGAGGTTAGTAGTTTTTGCCTCCGGGTTTGCTTCCCCTCATGTCAATGCATGTGTTTTTAATGTGTGTGTTGAATGACCCTCCCCATGGCATGTACATTGTGGAGCTGAAACGAGTGGACCCACGGACGTTCGCATGCGCAGAGCAAGACAAGAAGAAGCTCTTTCGCCGAGCCTTCGTGGTACCCGGTGCTTGTCGGGAAGGGTGGAACCACTTGCAGTGCATCATTACCATGGACGCGACGCACCTGAAAAATGGTTTCAAGCAGTTCTTCTCATTGCTCAATTCTGGAACGCCAACAACCACTCTGTGCCAATGGCGTGGGCGCTGTGCGGACAGGAGGACAGGGACAACTGGACTTGGTTCGTGCAACAATTGTCGCAAGCGTATCCCACGGCCCGTGAGCGAGGGGCAGCCGTCATCTCCGACCGCGACGCTAGGCTGCTGGCTGCTGTGGCCCAAGAAATGCCAGGTGTTACGCACACATTCTGTGCGTAGCATATCCGCGAGAACGTCAAGTCCAAGGCAGGCCGTGTGGCCGCGGACATCTTCTGGACCCTCGCGCATGCGTTCACGGCAAGGGAGTTCAAGCGCGCATAGGAGGAGTTAGAAAAGGCATCCGTGCAAGGCACGCAGTACCTTTTCAGCGGAGGTGCAGAACCGGGCATTCCCATCGCCATGTGGAGCCGTGTCTACATCCCCGTGGCACATGATAGTCACACAACCAGCAACGCAGCGGAGTCCCTGAACGCACATATCATGGACCTTCGCCATCTCTGCCCCTTTCACTGCTTTGCGTAGTACGTGTGGGTGCAGAAGTTGTTTGCAGACCGGCAGAAGCTGACGCATGATTGTGAGACGACGTTGGCCCCCTTCGCGGAAGCAAAACTGAAGAACTACACACAGAAGGCGCAGGAGTATGACATCATCCCGGCTGGTCCACTCTCTGGAACGGTCCCAAGAGTCTCTCCGGCCGTGAAGTCGACTGTAACGCCAAGAAGTGCAGCTGCTGCCAGTGGGCTGAGTACTGATTTCCGTGCCAGCACGCCGTGAGTCTGTTGTTGGACGCTGGTGTCAACCCCGACATGTACGTCGACATCCACCTCACGAAGATGGCCTGGAAGAGAACCTACCGTCACCCCATGCCTGGGGTGAACCTTTGCGAGGTGCAGTACGCAGATAATGGATAGGGACCGCCGGGTAAAGAGCGTGGTGCTGGGAGGCCTGAGTCCAAGCGCAAGGACCGGTACGACCGTCGCAAGAGGGACCGCATCTGCAGCCATTGCGGTCTGTCTGGACATGGCCCGCGGAAATGCACCAACCCACCTGCTCTCTCGCCCGCCAACGTAGCCACTACTCTTGCCAAACAGCTTGCCTCGGGACGCGGTGTGCGAGGTGATGGTGGAAGACAACGTGGAGCAACAGCAGCAGCAGCAGAAGGAGGAGGCGCAGCAGAAGCAGCAGAAGCAGCTACCATGGGTGCAGACGGGGGTGGTGGTGATGCATCGGATGTGGCTGCCGTGGCTGCAGCGAGAGCCACGGCAAGTGAAAGTGGTGCTGCAGGTGGTGCGGCAGATGCAGCAGACCCCGCATTCTCATCCCAGGTTGACAACCCTGGGAGTCCTGCGGACACCGATCCCTCCTCATCAGACTGGTCAGAGGAAGACAGTGCCTCAGACTATGAGACGACTGAGACAGAAGAGTGGGAGTCGATGGATGGCTCCTCCCACTCTGACGCTTTCGGGGACGACAAACTCATACTACGCAAGCAGAAGCGCAGAGGCCATCCTATGTGAACATGGGTAATACTACATTGTGTGTCATGCATTGTTGGCCCATGGTGTATCCCATTTTTCTTCACCAATGATACCTTAGTGCCAGATGAATTCGTATGTAAATGATTTTTCTTTTGTTCGAATTCAATTGTTTGTGTGCGCATTGATAAAGGTTTTTGCTAATTTGTGTGTGATTTAATAATTTGTTTCTGGCTTCACCTTAGCATTCTGTTAGGGCAGGTCACGTAATAGTGGTAATCGTTGTTTTCTGAGTTCAAAACAATGTGTTCCATGATTTTGTTGCAAAGTGGCGTGACGTGTCTTTGTCGGTCCTACACCCAACGTTCACGCACGAACGTTGGTCATGCGACTTGCCCGTTCAAATGACCAAAGTCGGCAAAAAACCGAAGCAGGACCTGCACCAGGCCTACAAAAGTACCAAAGTGACAACGAAATCAAGTGCACTGGTTTGCATAACTTCGTTGTTTTTGTGTGCGAACCCAAAAAAAAAACCCACGAATCAAGTGTGCAAGCCATAAATTATTTAAAACCATGAATTCATCTGTCACTAGGGTAGCTTTGTTATGTGTACTTTTCTTGTTCTGAGCAAGTGAGGCAGATCCATGTCCTGCTGAAGAAGGTGGTCAAGCAGCAACCCAGGCTCAAATGGCACCGGCACAGGGTCAGATCACATGTGGTCCACGGCACGGGATGTGCGGTGAAGGATGCAGGAGTGATGTGTTCCAAGATGGCTAGTCTCAACCTAGGGAAGAGAGAGGTGGAGGAGGCCAGATATCAAGTGGCCAACCCATGCACGGGCTTGTGTGCGTCCCCATTTGGGGAAGTTTTCTATGATGCGTGCCTAGAGTTGAGTGAAGGTACAGAGTGCCATGCTTGTGAGGTCATCTGCTTTGTGCACAACTTACCTGTATACGTTCAGTTGTGAATCAGTACATGTGACCTAGCGCTTCTGTTCTATTGGGCTTGACGTTGTGGAAGATGTTCTCAAGCTCAGTTTACTCCTCCACTTTCTTCTGTTTTTGCTGCACCTGCTCACTAATTACCAACGTATTAACCTTGGTCATTAATAGTAAAGGCACTTATTTCTAATTAAGCCACCTGCAGAATGTTTTCAATCCCCCAAATTACAAAGTAGGTAGTCTTGAGGACTGTATTACTATTGTACATGAGTAGTAACTAGACAGTCATGGAGAGTGTAAAGGCGGCTACCTACAACACCTATGTTTCATGAGTCAAAGTTCAGGGCACGAATACTCATAGACAGTAGTCACACAGTGTATGAAAGCATACAAATAAGTACGCCATGACCACTTTTTCTACAATGTGTATCTAAACCCCAAAGAATTAGTGGACACCCTGACAATGTTCTTGTGCTTACATGTTCAGCATGACCACTCCCAACCCCAAGGAGACGGAATAAGTGGTCACATACTTGAACAAATGAATGTAAGATGTACTACATGTCCACTAATTTTTAGGGTTCAATGAAGAAGCATACATTGTGGACATTTCATGGTAGTGGTAAACACTGAATACATTCTTTGTGGCACATGCGGAGAATACAACATTGGTTATGTTCATGAGGATGATATGAAAACATAACCAAAGCAACCACCAAGGGTATCATGCCCAAGGCATCCACTGCCCAGGGGTGTTTGGTGGACACGGAGTTGGCATGCAAACACCCAAACCATCCAGCACATGGTCTCTGGTTCGCATGGGTCGTTGCTTGAACTAGGTTGGACCTCCGTTGCAACAAGCATGTCCCAGCGAGCCTTGATCGTAGTCCATGCCTCCTTCACTTGCATGGGAGGGAGATGTGGCCTGCTGGTTGTGGTAGGTTCGCCGCCCCATGTGCCGAATTCAACCCATCGGTAGATCCTTGCAACAGTTCCCCATGTGTATGTACGCTCGGTGTACAGACGAGTACGCACGTCCATAACGTCACTGGGCTCGGTGTCGTCATGTCCATACACCGGTCGACCCATGTCTTGTACAGTGTACAACAAAGTCATTGGAGATGGGTAACGGCGATTTCCAGCTCTGTATTTGTACGTGCTCTACGAGCGGTTACATCCGCATGGACAGTTAGGCTCGGATGAGATCCATGGCTCCCATATGTCTGGGCCGTTCAATGGCCTCACACTTGGCAATGGCCAGTCGAGGGTCTGTGTCATGGCTTCAGGTGTCGCGGGCCATGTGGACTCTGGCGGATGGCGGCCATGTACGCTCCGCGTACGTGCCTGTCTGCGGTCCCATGCTTCCTTGATTGCGACCCATGCTCGGTGGGCAACAAAGGGGTCCACATAATATCCAGTGCTCCACCCTCAACCTGTTCCGCGATGCAAGCGACCCTCAGAGGACATGTCGTTGGTTTACGATGGTTAACTGTACTATGTACATCGTAATAAGGGCAAGGGACAGGACACACGTCGTTGTAGACATGACGTTCCGACGTCCGGACGCATATTGTAGAATTGAACTCTCTGCCTTCTTCGATGTACCACTTTTCGGCTCAACGTTCATTTTGACGGTTTGAGCAGTGAAGTTTGCTTCGTAATATAACTTGCACAGGATGGATGGTGCTCACGACAGGCACAAAGCAGCCCATGATTGTTGGACGCTTAGGAGTGTCGCGCATGCACTGGACCAATGGTGGTTCGCAATGACAAAGACCCCGAGTCAGTGTGGAATCTCAAAAATGTACAGTGTACTGGCACTGACAACTGCCACAATGTCCTTGGAGCGGGAGGCTACCCTGGGGTCCTGTTTCAGTGCTGTTGTCCTCCGCTGGCCCGTGTGGAAAGTGGGTATGCGGAGAATTATATCGTCCCCCATACGATTTTTGGCGTGGTGGACGTGCGAAGTATTTGTTTTAAACAGTGGCCCTGAAAATTATTATGTACATTTCCTGGACGTTATACGTATTTTTCTGCCAAAGTGGAGCTACCATTCTTTTTGTGCAAAAACTAGGTACAACATCCTTTAGTTGCAAAGTCAGTGGGTATATGGCAAGTGTATCCCTGGACAAACCAACCACGCTGCTGGAACACATACGACGCATGTCGCCGGCATTGTCGTAGGTGTTGGAGAAGTGTTAGGACACTCCAGAGGCCCGTCGTGTCGTCACGCTCTCCTGTACCCTCTACCACCAAACGTGGGACATATGGATAATCCATCTCCGTCACTCATGACGGATGGAAGCCACATAAACCAACACTCCCCCTGGCTGACATAACCGTCAACGCAAGAACAAGTGAGCCAAGACATGGAATGATGGCTCGTGTAAACCACTGCGAATATCAATCAATGACACAGATACACTCACTCCTCCAAGCACTCTCGAGGACAGTGGCAAGCCCACTGTCATCGGGAGCACAATGAAGGACACAAGGTCTCCTCGTGACACTAATACAACCCACCAAGTGTCCGGGTGTCGACCAACAGAGTATTATGATCCACATGTAATCACATGCATATATTATGCGCTGGCACGTGACATGAGTCACACGCCAGCTGCTGTAGCGCACCCAAGGCAGAGCAAAGATCCCTTGTCATGCATCTCTCGTTACATCGCAACAGGTTGAAGTCCACACAAGACTCCCCCTAGGCAGATGAACCTGACGCCAATGTTCTGAATCGAGGTGCCGATGTCGTACGGGTCAAAAAAAATGCCAGAAACAACTGCTCACTTCGGCGAGCGCTGACATGGATAACTCTCTCTTCGATCCTGGAGGAGTCACATGTTGTCACTACACAATGAGGAACTACTCCCCCTGTCATGCACGAGTCTACTGCCATCTGAAGAATGGAGCTCCAACTGCCGCCATACTCGCCGTCTCTACACCTCACGGAGCATACCAATGCTCGTGAGACCGCCACAAGTCCCAAACCTCAAACTCTCCTCTCTCCGCTGTATAGTGGCGGATCAGGGTACACCGGATGGTGGGGAGTGGACAAGCAGCACGCAGCTGTGGATGAAGTGGCGGAGCTGGCCTGCAAGATAGGATGGAGAACCCTAGAGCACAAGGGTGTACCATCACAAGGGGAGGAGGGTTGGAACACTCAGCCGGATCCGCACAGGTGGATGAAGATGGAGATGGAGCTGCTAAGGCAGGTGGAGGAAGATCCATGGAAACAGGTGAAAAAAGAGGAGCGATGATGGAGTCGTCAGGAACGAGGATGGTGGCAACTAAAGGCATACTCACCTCTCCCGTGGTAGTGTCTCCATCGGACATCATATTCGTAGCTGGTACAGGATCCTCCCCAAGGATTGGTGTGCGAGATCCTGATTGTGGAAAGCTCGTGCCGATAGTACTGGTACTCTCCTGTACAAACAGTCACTCCCACGCTGCCACCACCTCCTGCTGCAACATCTCTCCACCCTCCTATAAGTCAGCGTAAGCTGTCTTGGACATGCGGAGATGGCCCATGTATGCCTCGCGTAGGACCAACTCTGTTTCTCTGGATGTTACACACACAGCCTGTAGAACTCGCAAGTACAACTCCAGCTGTGTCTCTGCTACTGAAGACGATGTGTGCCGCCACAATCGCTGTCTCTACTGCATCCTCTTTGGGGTCAACCAAACTGGTAATGTACTGAGATGCTCAACAATCAGATGCAGCTGAAGGTATCGCATCCCAACCGTAACTCATTTCTGTCAAACGAGGAGGGATAAGAGGTCGTATGCTGAGAGAGAAGGGAAAGGTAGAGTCGTCGGAGGCCGCGGAGTATGTGGACATGTCGTCCATGCAGATATTGCCACTCGTGGTTGTGATCAGTATGGTCACCAATGCATGAACATGCGAGGGCACAATTGAGCTGCTCACAACGAGGTGACTCCATCTTCCTGCTTTGATCTCCTGCACTGTCCTTGGCTGTCGGCGTAGTGGATACAGCTTTGCAGGACTCCATCTTGACATTTGTTCCAATGTCAGTCAAGGCAACTAGCAAGCGCAGCTGGCGCTCATGCATCGCCGAGAAGACCGGCCGCTATCACCCGCTCGATGATGGAGTGAGGATCATCACCCGAGTGCGTCGTGCGCCGTTGCTCCTCTGTGTGTACGGAAACCCGTGGAATCTAGGAACATGGGCGACTCCCGATGCTGAAACTAGTCCTTAGGTAGTGCTAATGATAAGGTTGTGCCTGTTCTGTCTACTACAGCACATATCCTACGAATCTCCCACAATAATACTAATCCCAAGAATGCCTCTACGTCTAAAAGACCAGCCGATCCACTCTGCTACTGCATTGCGACCCCTACTTGGCTGGTTTGAACCTGCTACACCAACTCCCCTTGAAGTCTGAAAGAGGCATCCTGGGCTGTATGGGACTCCTCTGCCACCATCGGGCCGCCACCAGTCAGAGCTGCGAGTGGTACCACCTAGGGACTCAGGGGCTAAACCGCTCCTCATACAATCTACTATTGCAAAACATCCGCCTCCTACCTCGGCGTGGATGTCGACCTCAATGACACCCATGTCTCTCCATCAGCGCCATGTCTGGACTTGACTCCTCGTCATGTGTCAACACCGTGGCATCTGCGTCTACATTTAGGTGACTCCACGATGCTGCCCACATGAAAAGGTGCTGATCCTATCAATATTGATGTGGCTGGCTGTGCCCGACACCCACTTCCTCCCTCAACAGGATGAGCAACGGTAGCCCTGGGAGCATATAGTCTGTCTGAGCTTTGTCCAGCACGATGGGTCGTGCGGCGACGATGACGTCGCACTCGAGACCGACCACCAAAAGATGAATCATCAGGAGGGAGCATGGCGACAGAATGAAGGCTAGAGAGAATGGTAGCCACACGGGATGGATCGGACGGTGAAGCTAAAGAAGCACCCTGAGGTGACGTAGAATAAGAAGATACAGAGGAAGGCAGGGAGGCCATCGACGGACTCATGGAAGTCGCACGGTTGGTGATGAGAAGGTTACATAGTTACTTCATCATCTGCTTCAGGCCGTGGATCTCAGCAAGCATGACTGCAAGAGGCCTGGCGAGTGGACCCACCAACGCCAGCAGATCCTCATCTTGTGGAGAACGTGTGCTCTCACGGGACCGAAGCCAAGGCCGATGCCAGCCTCGAGGGCGCATCCAGCATTGACACCAATTGTGATGTCCATCACCATAGTAGTAGCAGGTGAATACACAAGACACCTGCTGCCATGTCGATGAACTCATTTTCAGCACCTTCTCAAAATGAGTTCATGCCCACAATGGGGGTGCGGAGAGCACCTGCTCCCGATGCTAAAACACTAAGCCCGGGGAGACGATGACACTATCGGGCACCGTCATTATGACAATTCATTGTACTGAGGTCAGCAACCATGACCTGACCGGACGAGCTGCAATGCCACAACACGTCCACAGAAACGTGCCGTTGACCGGCCGCTGCTGCTCTTGCTACCCAAAGACCCTGCTGAAGGTATGACAGTTGGTGTCGCTGCTGCGGACACGGTCATGGTGAAAGCTGCTATGTTGACAAGAGGTGGGCATCTGCAACTCGAGCTGCAATTTCGTCGATGAGGGGATGAGTTGTTTCTCTCTCTTCGGTCCCAGGTGGCAGGTGTGTACTTTTTGATGGTTCACCGAATACCCCAGTGATTTCTCACGGATACCTCCCTCAGGATTTTCACGAGTGCCCCTTCTCTCGGGTACCCTATCCCCATTTTCTGTTTTTTCTTTTGTTCACCGCATGCCCCAGTGACATATCTGGGACCCTTTGATGAGGATTTTCTTGGGTGCCCATTCTCTCCTTGTACCCTCTCCTCCCCCCTTTTTTGTTTTGCCTGGTTTGACCCTTGCAGCGAACAGGGAGAGCTCACCGATTGGCTGGCTCAGCGATTGGCGCGAACTCATTCCGCGATGAGCTCCAGAGTGAGCTCGTTGGATGGCAAGCTCAGCGAGCTCGCTTTGCGAGCAAGCTGCGTAGCAGCCAAAAGCTGCAAGGTAGCTTCCCGTCCGCTTCGGCGAAAAAGAGGGGGGGGGAGGGGGGGGGAGGGGGGGGATAGTAGTCGCGCAGCTGTCGTTTCCGCTACTACTCCTGCACAGTGCGTGTAGCTGCCCAGGCACAATGCTGGTGCACATTCTTGCTTCCACCGTTGCCACTACTGCTATTACAAAGTGCTACTATGCAGTGCTACTGTGCGCTGCTACTACGGGTGGCAATGCTGCTGTAGTAGCTGCCTTTTTCTATTGGTGCAGCAGCTGCTGCTGCTGCTCGCCACCACCACTATTAGTGTCGCAGCTACTGCGGAGCTCCTACTACAGCAACAGATGCTCCTGCAGCTTCGGCGGCTACTCACCGAAGGAGCAGTTCATGCTGACCCTATGTGCGTGATGTCGTCCCTATGCGCAAACGCCACTGTTGCCGCTGCCGCTGCCAGGCCCACTTCCCTGGTTTTGCTTTGGTCGCCAGTGCCATGGTGGTGCTGCTGCTTTTGCTTGCCAAACAGCGGTAGTGGACGCACCCACACACCAAAAAGGCCGTTGTAAGCGTTGTACCTCTTACTACAGTCACCTCGCTGTACCCGTACGTTGCTTCCTCTGTGGCGCCACGTGGCGCTTCTTAACAACATCTCAGACTAGGTGCCATCGCGCCACCACTCACACGGTCTCCCTTTGCTCCGATACCAAGATGGAATTAAGTAGGACATGCAGGCCCATGCAAAAACCGCCATGAGTGTGTGTGTGTGAGAGGGAGACAGTGAAGGCCAAATCTAGCCAAGTCTGAACTGCATTCAGAACAAGGAGGGGGCACAATGACCCCTACTGAGAGCTTATGTACTGGGGACTAGTGGCTAGCCCACCACGCCCAGTCATCCCCGTCGCGCCAAAAGGCACGCACGGGGAATACACATGTCACGGAGCATGAAACCACACAACGGAGGTCTCCCGAGGCACCGAAACAGTCAACCGTGTGCCTGGGTCCTGGCCGACGACAAAATATGCAATGAACCCCATACACACCCAAACTCTAAGGTAACACACAACAAATACCAGCTAGCCAGGCTATGCAAGTTTAGGCCTTCTGAAACGTTGAGACAGGTCATCGGACATCTGGGTCTCAGCCACATACAAGCTATACACGTCTAATCACCAAACAGTGCTGGGTCTCCCGGGGCACTTGCACAGACCACCAAGTGCCCAGGTCTCAACCAACGAGGTAGAACAAGCAGTGCCTTAAACACATAGAATCAGCATCCATTCAGCACAACATGCTTTCCAAGTCTCGAAAGTGACACTAGTACCATTGGGTCTCCTCGTCGAACTAGTGCAATCCACCGGGTGCACGGGTCCCGACCCACCAAGAAAAGGTATCCTAACTCCCGGCAGACCAACCAGGCTAGTGGGACACATAGGTCGCGTATCTTCGGCACTATCGTAGGTGTAGGAGAATTCTTAGGACAATCCAGATGCCCGTTGTGTTGTCACGCTCTCCTCTACCCTGTACCACCAACTTGGGGTATATGGATAATCCATCCTCGTCGCTCGTGACGGGTGGAAGCCACATAAACCAACACCTTCCTGGCTCCATTTCCGGCCTCCATCTCTCCTCTCTTTGCACCAACCTCCTCTCGGTCCGCCAACTTCAACAAGAGGGCATCACCATTTCCTTTCCCGCCTTTGGCTCCCAAGCTCACCTCACCTCATCGACCGACTCTCACCTCACCACCTTCAAAATTTCAAAAAACCTCTATTGCCTCTCGGCTCCCTGCTCCTAACCCGCCCTCTTCACTTTTCCCCCTCCGATTTACTCGTGCCGCCACATCTCTAACCCTCTCATCCTCCATAATCACTGTCGTTGTCATCCCAACTTTGTCGTCCTCCAATGCCTTCCCTTCAAAGACATGGTCACTGGTCTCCTCCCTCTCCCTCCCATTCTCACTCTTCCCGTCCCCAATTTTCCCTCGTGTATCCTCGGCAAACTCAGATCAGCATCCCATCCTCCCCATCCCTCCTGTGCCCCTGAGCCCCTTCACTTGGTCCACCTCGACCTTGTTGGCCCCATTCATCCCACCTCCCTCCAAGGTCACGCCTACTTCCTCACTATCGTCGACGAGTTTACCTGTTTCGACACCGGCCTCCTGCTCGCCTCAAAACTTGATGCAAGGGACGCCTTCCTTGCATGGGGAAACCACGCCTCCATGCACTTCAGACACGACATCCTCCACCTTTGTTCAGATCGCAGAGGTGAGTTCATGTCCACCCTCTTCTCTGAATATTGCGACCTCCATGACATCGACCACCAAGTTACTCTCCCCGAGTCTCCCGAACACAATGGCATTGCCAAACGTCACAACGACGTCCTCCTTGCCATTGTCCGCACCCTCCTTGCTCATACCTGTGCACCCAATTCTTATTGGACATACCCCCTCCTCTACGTCTCGTGCGTCCACAACTTCTACCCCACCTCCCTTCTTCCAAATCTCACCCCTTGCAGGGCTTGGTTTTGCAAAAGAATGGATGTTTCCACCTTTTGTGTATGGGGCTCAACTGTGTAGGTCCTTCTCAACAAGTACCAACGTCCACAACAGCACACTTCCAAGATGGACCCTCATACCTCCCCTCAATTTTTTGTTAGCTTCACGCCAAAATCAGCGAGTTATGTATTGCTTGACCCCGCCACCGGCCAGGAGATGCAGAGCATTGATGCCGCCTTCAACAAAACCCTTCGTTTTCATTCCACTACCCCCCACTCCACCCCTAACCTCGAGTGCGCCCACTTTGAGCTCCCCTCCTCCTCCCCTCCTCCTCCCCTCCTCCTCCGAGCCCATCCTCCATGGATCCTCCAAGCCCTTCTCGCGCCTCCTCCTTTGCCGGTTCACCCTCCCCTCCACCCTCTGACACACCTTTATCCTCTCCTCCCAATTTTACCCTTTGGACCTCTCTCATTTCCCCTCCTCCTTGCTCCTCTCCTCCTGAATTTCCCACTCTATCCACTCTTCCCCACTCGTCCTCCAACCTCCCATCCCCTCCCCTTCCTCTCCCACCTTCCCCACCTCCCGGTTCCTCTCTCCCCCTCCTCCATATTCCTCTCCTAAACCTCCAGGTTCCTCTCCTCCTCCTCCACCTCCCTTCCTCTCCTCCTCCAACACTCCGCTCAGCCCCCTCCTCCAACTGCACCATCAGCATACAAGAGCTTTGTGGTCTTGGCCTCCTCCCTCATTCCTCCTCCCCCTCTCGCCTGCCCTCCTCCCTACCCACGCTTCCACCCCGCCCTTCCACCGGCCCTCGATGCTCCTCCCACCTTCACCCACGCTTCCGCCTCACCCTTCCACCGACCCTTGTCGTTCCTTCCGCCTTCAACCATCCCTCCCTTGCGGCGGTGACCCTGACTGAAGAAACCCAAAAATTGGGTCTATTAATCCCCTTTCCATGGATCCTCTCCCACAAATAATTCCAAAAGAATCATTTTGAGTGACTCCTTGCCGTAGGCGTATTCATCTGCATTTACACCGCCCTCCTATACTTCAAACGCAGCTACCTCACTCGGTCACTGATGGGAGCGAGTTTGTTGCCGAAATGTTATCGCGTGAGGCCAACGCGATGCCTGTGTACAACATTCTTGGCTTGGATCCGTGGCGCTTCAACAAATTGGTTCATGCGTTAGAGGTCGCCAGTTTGCAGCCCACACAGCATATTAATATGGATGAATCCGTGGCAATGTCCCTCTGCCAAATGCTGGAAGGGAAAGGACAACGCCGCGTCATAGAGACTTTTCAACACTCGAAGGAAATGACTGGACAACACTTTGGTAGGGTGATGAGGCGCGTCTTGGAAGTTTCTCCAACGGTGATCTGACTCCCTAATGGAGACGGCATTCTTGTAGATATTGCACGAAGTACACAATTCATGTCATGGTCCAAAGATTGTGTGGGTGGAGTGGATAGTGCGCACATTCCTGCATGGATACCGATGGAGTAGCAGGGACAGTACTAGAATCGGAATGGGAAAAAGACGTAGAAAATCTTCATTGCCGTAAACTTTGATGAGACAGTTGTATGGGTGCATGCAGGCTGGAAAGGGATTGCACATGACGCACGCGTGTACAGGCATACGTGCGCAGAGGGATTCCAGGTGCCACCTAGAAGTTACTCCCTCGTAGATGCAGGCTATACCTGGACCTCCTTACGTTGCACCGAGTCATATGCTATAATCTGAGGGAGGAACCCATGAACGGTGAAGCCAATGTCCCCGAAACAATAGCAGACGGTGGAATGCGTCATTGGCCAGCTGAAGCATAAGTTCAAGATTCTTGTTGGTGTGGAGGGATTCTCTCTAGATGCCCAGGCAGACATTGTAATTGTCTGTTGCGTGCTTACAATATCTTTATGTATGCTGGTGCAAAGGAGGGCGGCTACATGGAGGATTTTTTATTGAACATGGAAGTACATAGAGCTTGGCTCTCAGCAGAAGACAGGGAAGTGGGTGACACAGAGGCACCTGCACATGCGCATGCACTTCGTGATTGTCTAGCCTGCAAAATGTTTTTTGATTATATGACAAATAGAGCAAATGTTTAGAACCTTCTCTTAAACAGATGACATTTGTCTTATACTTCATAGGTTTCGCTAACTCCTTTTGGCATATGCAATATGTAATCTTTTGCATTTCTGGAAACATGGCCACAATGTTTGCTTTCTAAGAAGGACATTCAAGAACAATTAGAAATCCTCTTAAGGAAACAACGTCATGACATACACACAAATTGGTCTCATTCTACTGGTAGTGTCAGCAGACTATGCCTGTCCGCTGTACACCCCCTATTGTATGTCCTATGCATTTCAACACTTCGCCTCGCAGTCCTCCAAGATGCACAGACAGTCAGATCCTGAAGGTGCATGAGGATCCAACACAACAGAAAACCGCAGAGGAATGGGAACACACCCATCCTTGGCTGTGGAGATGAAGATCCGTTGTTGGGTTACGAAGCACCCCTTACAGTAAAAAAGTGCGGAAAATTACACACAAAAAAAAATCGACATAGTTTTCCCACTTCGATGAACCCAATAACACTCTTGGTTTTGCAATGCCTTAGCAGATGCTTCACTTGTAGCAAGGGCCAGGGTTAGGAAAAGTGTCATCCCGGACACCCCGCAATAGTAGGCATTCCTCAAGCAGCCAAGAGTATATGGACAAGCATGGATCATGCAAAACTAAGAACATGGCTGGAGAGAGGCCTAGAGAGAAGCTGAGGCAAAAGAACAAACACGCCATGAGCAGGGGGCGGGGGAGGGGGGGGCATGTCTATCTCATGTTTGCATAGCGAACATGTACCTAAGAACATATCAAGTAAAGGTTCAGCATAATGCACTTCTGGCTGCATTGGATAAATACTCTTCTATTGCCCCTTCAACATGAACATTGATTGAAGAATCTCCTACACATACGTGGATGGGAAGAAACCAGATGAAACATAGGGCAACATGTGAGTCATTATTCCAACAATAGCACACACACAAAAAAGATCAAGAGCAAACTTTAGTGCAAATGGTGGCGGGAATATGGTTCAACAACAGAGATGGGGTGGTGAAGCACGATGACAAACTGCAAGGATGTGAGGATGTGAGTGAGTGAGTGAGTGAGTGAGTGAGTGAGTGAGTGAGTGGGTGAGTGGGTGAGTGAGTGAGTGAGTGAGTGAGTGAGTGAGTGAGTGAGTGAGTGAGTGAGTGAGTGAGTGAGTGAGTGAGTGAG
>SZWC01007214.1:104779-107389 GCA_023375785.1 Penium margaritaceum | reverse complement strand
CACACACACACACACACACACACACACACACACACATACACACACACGTGCATACATGCACGTGCGCATGCCCTCGTACGCGCATGCACGCACGCACGCATGCACACACGCACGTGTGCATGCATGCATGCACATGCATGTGCATGTGCATGCACAAATGCATGCACGCTTCCAAGCACACACGTACCTCAATTTCTTCCCAGTCCAAATTTCTCCTCTAGGTAGACCATTTTCCAGACTCTAGAAACATCTTGCTTCTATAAGAGTGAGTGACACAGCCGGGGAGCGAGTAAGCAAATGTGAGAGTGACCTTGTGAGTGAGGGAGTGAGTGAGAGAACATGAGAGTGAGCGAGCGGGTGAGGAAGTGAGTGAGCAAGTGATTGAGTGAGTGAGTGATTTAGTGAGTGAGTGAGTGAGTGAGTGAGTGAGTGAGTGAGTGAGTGAGTGAGTGAGTGAGTGAGTGAGTGAGTGAGTGAGTGAGTGAGTGAGTGAGTGAGTGAGTGAGTGCGTGAGTGAGTGAGTGAGTGAGTGAGTGAGTGAGTGAGTGAGTGAGTGAGTGAGTGAGTGAGTGAGTGAGTGAGTGAGTGAGTGAGTGAGTGAGTGCGTGAGTGAGTGAGTGAGTGAGTGAGTGAGTGTAAATCTCATATCATGAACATGAACATTGTGTCTAGCCTTAATCAGTAGCTGGGTCCTTTTTTTCCTGGGACAATTATCTTTCTTGGCAGATGGTGTCCCGATCCCAGAGCCGCCCTTGGCCGAGATAGCACAACTCCACACACGCACGACAAGGATGTCAGCGACGGCAGCAAAACCAGCGGAAGGAATCCCTCGGGGCTGAGCCACGAGCAGCGACGGGGGGCTGCCACCGTGCCAACCTCCGTGAGGGGGCAAGGGTGCCCCCCTCACCAGCGACGCCTTGCAGAGGCCGAGCGACATTGCCACACCACGGCGACGCTCGCGCTGGCCAGAGCAAGGGGTACCTACCAGTGGAATGCCACTGGTCTGACAGGTTCGAACTAGGTACCACTGGGTTCTGAACATGGAGTTGTACCCATTGCGCCATCAATGGGTACAATTGGAGAGTGAGAGAACGTGAGAGTGAGCAAGTCAGTGAGGAAGTGAGCGAGCAAGTGAGTGAGTGAGTGAGTGAGTAAGTGAGTGAGTGAGTGAGTGAGTGAGTGAGTGAGTGAGTGAGTGAGTGAGTGAGTGAGTGAGTGAGTGAGTGAGTGAGTGAGTGAGTGAGTGAGTGAGTGAGTAAGTGAGTGAGTGAGTGAGTGAGTGAGTGAGTAAGTGAGTGAGTGAGTGAGTGAGTGAGTGAGAGAGTGAGTGAGTGAGTGAGTGAGTGAGTGAGTGAGTGAGTGAGCGAGTGAATGATTGAGTGACTGAGTGATTGAGTGAGTGGGTGAGTGAGTGTAAACTCATTAATGAATTGAAATAGTACATACGAGGGCAAGAGAAGGGGTTTGGACTATCAAAACTCTCTGCAAGCTAGAAGAAGGCAGAAAACAGGAGAACCGATGAGGAATACTGGACCACAAGAAAGGTGGTTCAAGGCCAAAGATACTCCAACTCCTGATGATCAACACCGTAGACAGAGTTCCCTTGGACCCTGAAGGCCATACTCATTACACTTGAATGATACAGACAACCTGACCTTGCAGACCACTCCTCCACTCTCGGCCCACAAAGCACAGGTCAGGCTCTGATGGGCCCTCGGAACGGTCCAGTAGCGCCCGTCGGGCACAGGCCACATCTGCCTCAAACGCCTCGTCCTGGGCCCACTCCAATGCTCGCCGTCTGATCTGCTGTGCCTGTGGTCTCTGCAAGGCCACCGCCACCCTCTGGTTCAGCAGGGCCCGAAGGGGCCGTGCCACCCCGTCTGTTCCGCCGTATGTCACCAGTCGTCGCTTCAACGCACCAGTAGCAGACCGTAACAATCCCCCTAGGCCGCGGGAAAAATCCGAACATCTCTAGAGCCGGAAACAAGAATTTAAGCCGGTCCCAATCTGCCTCACTCCTCCATTGTCCGTATTTTCTCTCTTTCGCACGCACCGCTTCCACCAATGTTGCTCTCGTCTGGGGAGCCATTGCCCGTCCCAGTGACGGCCGCTGTGGATCCGTAATGACCACGTCCAATACGAGCCAATGTCCCGTGGCTGGGTCCCAGCACGCGATATCCGGCCGCCCCTCTGGCAAAATCCCCTATGGCTCCTCATGTATGCCACCCATGCCACTCTCTCTCATCAACGCAGCCAACTCCCCCACCACTGCATCGTGAACAGCCTTTGACGCTTCACCCCATGCGCAACGCAGCACATGCTGTGGCGCTCATGGGCAAAGCAGCGCTCTAGCTGAGCACACACAAGTAGGGTGTGGCGTAGGTGTGCTAGCGGTAGGCCCAGCCAGAACCTGCACGCCACACACCAATCCTCCGGTGCCATGTACAAACGATCTGCCACCGATCGCAGATGATCCAGCATCCAATCCCTACTACGATCCCCTTGAACTGCTGCAAGGCACTGTAGCTGTGGGAGGGCCTCCTCCACTCCCAAGTCTGCAGAGACTGTCCCTCGCAAGTTTGTCAAGTGGCACTTGTGTAACCATGAGCT
>SZWC01007214.1:97279-99779 GCA_023375785.1 Penium margaritaceum | reverse complement strand
CCAGTTCCGTTAGAGATGTCGACTTTGGTTTTGACCAATGCATCTTGACGTACCAAAGAGAACGTGGTTCAAGACCACATGACCTGGGAGCACAATTTCCATTTGTAACTTCTTTCATCTCCAAATACGAGCTCTTAAGTCAAGGAAGCTGGTCTAAGTCGCAAAAAGCTTCTGATTTGCTCTTGCGTCATAATCACTAGTCTGTACCATTGGAAACCTCTCACGTGTTAAATGACGTCACAGATACCGATAGAAAGTATCTGAAACGTGGTCCGCCAAAGAAGCCAGAAAACTGACTTCCAGAAGCCAAAATGTGAAATGCGCAAGGTCTCCACTTTGCAAGCTGTGTCCACTTTGGCGTGCTCCTAAAAGGCAAGTGTGAAGCCAAAAATGGAGGCACACATCAGCGTGCCAAGCGACCTCCCACTCGTTGGCATGTCGGGGGGGTAACTTCCAGAGTCGGATTCATTTGCTGTGAAACAGAGCCTTCAAAACCGTAATCAGGGCTTCAGACGTGCAAATCTTGGGGTAAGGCTGGTTGTGGTTGGAATCGATGGTTGGACAAGTTCAACCATCGTTCTCGCAAGTGCTGTCCGCAGGGTTTTCACCTGGAACGTTTTCGAGGCAGTCCAACTTGACCCTCCACGTTTATCTGTCCGGATGGGGTTCCTTCACCTCGTGTTCAACTAACTTAGCGGGTCCCACCCAGTGGACCAATAACCGGACGATATCGTTTCAACCAACAACCTTCCACCAATCAACGTGAAGCACGGATAGTTGAAAGTTCGATGCCAGTCCTCGGTAGCTGGGTCGGCTATTGGACATGACCTTAAGCACATGACTCATGACCGGCTTTCTGAGTAAGGCAAAATCTGTGTGCAACTTGTGGACCCACAAGGTCCTCAACTATGTTGAGCAAAGCCTGTGTCCGGTAGCGTTCTACCAATTCCAACCGCAACCAGCCTCACCCTTGGGCGGTGATCCACACTCGCCGGTTTCCGGCACGGCAGAGAAGGCACAAGCGGCAAAGGGGGTCATGCGAGCTGATGTGGCATTGCGAGCCCTTTGCGAGCTGATCTGGCTCGCGCAAGAAATTGGTGAATCACCGTGAATCTGCCGTGCTCGGCAGCTCCCTGGCAGGTTTAGCGCGGAGTCATGTCATTGGAGCAGACATTTTGGGCCTCTTTTGCGGCAGGCCGTCGCTGCCGCAAGTCAAGTTTCTTATGGACTTACAACGTGCTGCAGAAATCTGCGACAGGTCGTTTAAAGACCAGTCAAAATGAAGTTTTGAATAAACAAGTGGATGGATAGGCATCGTCGTTTGTATAAACCTTTGGGGCAACATCTTTCATTTTCAAATGAAGGAACGTTCACAGAAACGACAACTTGGACACACGTGAACCGAGTCGATCGGACTCGACTCTGGAAATCATGGGTCACACATGCTGCCGCAGATGGCAGAGTAGCTCGAACCAGCGGGTGCGTTTCCTGGAAATGGGATCAGAGCATCTGCGGCGGAGTACATGGGGTAGTCTGCGGCAGGATCTGCTGCTGGCTCATTCTTGCCGCATTTCCTGCCGTGCCGCAAACCGGCTAGTGTGGATCACCACCTTGATGTCCCAACCACCCAGACCACCCAGCTAGCCGCGAGTTGGGATCTTCCACCCAACAAGAAAAATGCAGTTTTAGCATGGTTTTTAAAGTATCACGCAAAAATGGCTGATCGCCGTACGAGCACACAAAAATGTCCACCCTGTCAAATAGCACACAAAAATTGCCAGTCGCTGTACGAGCACACAAATTTGTCCACCGCCTGAAGTAGCACAAAAAATTGTCCAGTGCAAAAATATCCTTTCTCGAAAAAGCACACAAAAATGTCCACCGTGCGCTGGTGATGCCACGTAAGCAGGTGGCCCTCGCAAAAAATTGGTCACTTCTCTATACTTCTGAATGATTTCTCTCAATGTAAAGAAACGGAATCTTGTCAAAGTCGAGGTAAAAGGTGCGAGTAAAATTCATGACTGAACAGGAACCTAGCTGCAAATTATAGTGCATAGTGACTTCGTGATCTCACGATCCTAGCGCAAGGCTTTCTGTGCAATTGCGAAGTCAGTGTGCTGAGCGTACAGGTGAGCGCAAAGTGGAGAGAGCGCGGTGGCGGGGCGATCGCAAACGAGGAACAAGGGGCGACACTACTGTCGGTACGACATGTGGGAGGACGGGGGAGGGTAACAATGACAATGCAGGAAGGACAGGGGATAGGGGCGGCGAAGGAGGAGGAGAATGAGGAGGGGGGAGGGGGAGGGCGAGGACGAGGACGAGGGCGAGGGCGAGGGCAAAGATGAGGGCAAAGGCGAGGGCGACGGCAATGGCGAGGGCAAGGGCGCGGGCAAGGGCGAGGGCGAGGGCGAGGGCGAGGGCAAGGGCAAGGACGAGGGCGAGAGCGAGGAAGAGGGTGACGCCGTCGGCTAGGGCACCGGAGAGGGACTGGGAGGGGGAG
>SZWC01007214.1:62433-73521 GCA_023375785.1 Penium margaritaceum | reverse complement strand
CGAGCTGTTGCTGAAGAGCTGCAAGGGGGTCAAGATTGCCGCCGACGACACCAGTGGGCGGTAGCTGCTGCTGCTGCTGCTGCTGTTGCTGCTGTTGTGGAGGGAGCGGCTGCTCCTGCTGCTGCGGCGGTGGCTGCTGCTGTATGGGCGGCGGCTGCTGCTACAGCGGCGGTGGCGGCTGCTGCTGTAGAGGCGGCGGCTGCTGCTGCTGTAGAGGCGGCGGCTGCTGCTGCTGCAACGGCGGTGGCTGTTGTTGTATGAGCGGCGGCTACTGCTGTAGCGGCGGCGGTTGCTGCTGGAGAGGCGGTGGCTGCTGCTGCTGCAATGGCGGCGGCGGCGGCGGCAGCTGCTGGTCCTGCGGCGGTGGCGGTTGCTGCTGCTGCAGCGGCGGCGGGTGCTGTTGCTGCTGCTGATGCTGCAGCAAGCGCTGCAAGAAAGGAGGGGTGGGGGTCCCCCCCTCAGAGGAGGACCCCTCCTCGCCTGGACTTTCAGCCATGCCTTGGTGTTTTTTGTTTCTTGTTGTAGGTGCTTTCCCCCTTGCCCTTTGTTTTTTTTTTTGTTGTTGATGATGTCAGTAGTGACGTCAGCAGTGACGTCAGCAGTGACGTCAGCAGTGACGTCAGCGAAGGGGTGCTGACATCAGCAGCGGGGAATGTTGGGGCCGCCGCTGCTGTTGTTGGTGCTGATGCTACTGTAGCTACTGCTGTTGGTGCTGCTGCTGCTGCTGCCGCTACTGCTGCCGCTACTACTGCTGCTGCTGCAGCTGCTATTGCTGCTGCTGCTGCTGCTGCTGTTGCTGCTGCTGCTGCTGTTGCTGCTGTTGTTGCTGCTGGTGCTGCTGCCGCTGCTGCTGCTGCTGCAGCTGTTGCTGCTGTTGCTGCTGCTGTTGCTGTTGCTGCTGCAACAGCTGCTGCTGTTGCTGCAGCTGCTGATGCTGCTGCTGCGGGTGCTGTAGTTGCTGCTGCTCGTGATGCGAGCTGCAGCAGCAACTGTGCCTGCTGCTGCTGCAGCAGCGAGCTGCTGCAGCTCGCTGCTGCAGCTGAGAGCTGCTGCAACTGTTGCGGGCTGCAGCAGCTGCTCGCTGCAGCTGCTGCGGGCTGCAGCAGCTGCTTGCTGCAGCTGTAGGCTGCTGCAGCGGGGATGGGGGATTTTTTTGTGTTCGCCCTTTTTTTTCGTTTTTTTTTCTCTTGTCACAGCGGGCAGCAGCCCGCTGTCTGGTGCGAGCAGCGGGCTGCTGCTCGCCCACCAGCAGCAAGCTGCTGCTCGCTGGCAGCAGCGGGCTGCTGCTCGCTGCTCGCTCGCTGCGAGCAGCGGGCAGCAGCAGCCGCGGCCAGCAGCTGCTGCTGCTGCTGCTGCTGCACCTGTCGGCTGCTGCAGCTCGCTGCAGCAGCTGCTGCGGCCCGTTGTTGCTGCTGCACGCTGCTGCAGTTGCTGCGTGCTGCTGCTGCTGCGTGTTACTGCTGCGGGCTGCTGCAGCCGGCTGCTGCGGCGGACTGTTGCTACTGCTGCACGCTGCTGCTGCTGCTGCACGCTGTTGCTGCTGTTGCTGCAAGCTGCTGCTGCTGCGGGTTGCTGCTGCTGCTGCTGCGAGCTGCTGCTGCTGCTGCTGCTGCTGCAGGGTGCTGCAAGCTGCTGCTTCTGCCTGCTGCTATTGCTGGTGGTGCCAGTCACTGCACCTGGGTGACGTTGCCGCGTGCGTCGTCGCCCACAGCCGTCAGACGTCGCCTGCCGCTCACCTCCTCGCGTCACGCGTGGGGGTCAGTGCTGCCAAAGAATTTTGGCAGCATTTCCCCTGGCCCAGTGGCCGTGGGAAAAATTATGACGCCGCCACCAGGAGGGTCAATGTTGTCGAAAAAAATCCGGCAGCATTTCCCCTACACTGGCGCATATGGGAAGTCCGCCGGCGTTGTCTGGCACCTGTTCGCCAGTCTTCTGCTGCTGCTGCTACGCTCTGGCTCTGATACCAAGCTGGAAACTATGCAGCATGTTGGGGCAGCAGCGTTGTTGATGCAACGTGCGGGCTTCCACGCTCGTTGCTTAAGTCAGCTGCCCCCTCAGTCTGCTACTCTAGAGTCTAAGTCTGGAAGCTCTGGGTTTGGTTACTCAGAAATACGCGCGCCAGAGTTAGCGCCAGAAAGCAGCTGAAAACTGACAATGACTGAATGGGAATGAAGAATGAACAACAATGGGAGACCCCTCCAAGTTCTAGCCCCCCCCCCCCCCCCAGCTCTGTAGAGCTTGTTACTCAGTTCAACAGCCAATCAGAAAATAGCTCAGTTCAGGCTGGCAGGTTTTCTCGGTGAGGCCTACCAGGCAGCCGACAACCCAAAACACAGGCGTCGTCCGTTTTGCCTGAAAACTGGACCATACCATAATACCGCCGCTGCAAACGCAGCCGTGCGGTCAGAATCTGCTAGAAAAATAGTAGCGAGGAGTTCTGGCAGCCTAAACCCAGATAGTGCCCACAACGGTTTATGGTGCCAAACAGGGCCATGCAACATGCAACTCGGACCCTAGGCAGTGCATGACGATGCAGACACGATGGGACGCGCTGGACGCATGCAAGCAACAAATGCGGAGTCAATGACCGCCGGCAGCACGACCGCCGAGGAGGCCTGCCGATGGAGCTGAGCGCGTCGCCTGAGGGAGGAGGCTCCAGCGAACTGCGAGAAGACCTCAGCGTGCGTCGGCTCCACCGGACGACACTCCATCAGCGTCGAGTCTCGCCGTCAGTCATCTGCACGCCGATGTACACAAGCCGAGAGGACACAACAGAGCACAATGAGAGATGCGAAAAAACCAACAAGGGCCACCATCAAAATCAAAACAGATGCTCTGGCAGAAGTACATGTTCGCATTGTGCAAGGCCAACAGAATATGTCCAAGTGGAACCAGACAGTATGTGGGTCATGTCTTTGGTAGAAGGTGGAGCTTCATGATGGCTGTACATGACATTGGCCCCGAAAAAACCTCATCACCTTTTTATCCCACGATGCAAGTACTCTTGGGAACAGTATGGAGACCATGTATGCTTTCAGATGAACAATAGGTTCAATAACTTTCGGAAGGGGCTAATCGCGGCGGCAATCCAGACGTGCGCATGCACTCATGTACATGAGGGAGGTTAATTATGCTGCAGAGTTCTCCACTTTCCTCCTCATCACAGAATCCACAATCCGGCCCCAGTTGCTCAAGACAACCTCAAAAGAAACCCCATTTTCTGAGGACACTCCAATTGGAAATGATTTAGGGCATACAGGCTCACGCAAAAACGAATATGAGCTCTGTGTGTGAGTGTGATGCAAGACAGCAAGAATTTGGCCAAGTTTAGAACGCTGAATATATAACAACAAAGAGATTTTACAAATGAGCCTCTAGCGGGCTTATATAGGGGCATCGGCAGCTAGCCGCACCGGGCCCAGCTAGAAACCTAGGCAGCAAGTTGGGGCAGCATGCGTTGTCGATGTAGCGTGCGGGCTTCCACGCTTGTTGCTTAAGTTTGCTGCCCCCTCCGTCAACTGCTCTAGAGATGAAGTCTAGAGGCTCTCGGTTTGTTACTCAGAAGTGCAAGCAGCTGAAAACTGAAACTAACTGGTTAGCAATGCAGAATGAGCAACAATAGGAGACCCCTCCAAGTTGTAGCTCCCCCCCACTAGTGTGGAACTTGTTACTCAGCTAACCAGCCAATCAGAAAATAGTGCTAGACCTATTTTCTGGCACGCACGGTTTTCTCGGTGAGCCCTGCCAGACGCCCGGCAGCCCAAAACTTGGTCGCCGTCCATTTTGCCTCAAATATGGACCATACCATAATGCCGACGCTACAAACGCAGTCGTGTGGTCAGAATCAGCTAGAAAAATAGCTACAAGAAGTTATGGCTGCACAAACCCAGGCAGTGCCTATGACAGTCGACGATGCCAAACAGGACCATACAACAGGAGACATGGACCCTAGTCATCGCATGATGCTGCGGACGTAATGCCACAGCCAGACACAGTGCTAGGTGCATGCAGACAGCATCTACAATGGCACTGACTGCCGGTGGCCCGACCACCGAGGAGGCTTGCCGATGGAGCTGAGCGCATCGCCAGAGGAGGAGGCTCGAGCGACGAAGAATGGGCCTCAGCATGCGTCGGCTCCACCGAGTGACACTCCAGCGGCGTCAAGTCTTGCCATCAGTCATCTGCATGCCTATGTACACAAGCCGGGAGGACACGACAGAGTACAATGAGAGATGCACGAAAATCATCACTCCCCCATGACTCACAGGCGTAGTGCACATGTGCGGGCAGAGACACAGTCAACGACCACATTCCCCCAGGCCAAGCAAAGACGCAAGCAGGGACAGAGAGAGTCACTCGCGGACGCATGCCGACTGAACTCACAGCTTTCTTGAACGAGTCGCGCTTCAGTGTCTTGGTCAACAAGTCAGCCAACTGTCGTGCTGTCTCAACCCACACGATGCTGACGCTACCGTTATGCAACAACGAATGTACATAGTGATACTCAGCATTGAAATGCTCTGTGTGTGTGTGATGCACGCTGTCATTATCGGCGATGGCCATGGCGCTCTCATTGTCACAGTGCAACGTGATGGATGTGACGGACTCACGTAACTCCGACAACAGACGACGCAACCACACACTCTCACACGCGCCTGAGCCAAGAGCAACGTACCCAGCCTCAGAAGTGCTGCGTGCATCGCACCCCTGCTTGCCACTGCACCAGGACACAGTTGTGCCGCCAATCACAAAGATCCAGCCTATGCGGCTCTTACCGTCTGGACTGCTGGCCCAGTCACTATCGCTGTAGCCAACCGCGACAACAGACGGCTGACGGCGGAACATGAGACCTCGTCGAGGAGTCGAGACAACATAGCGCAGTACTCAGATCGCGACCTCGTACTGCAGGTGACGCGGCTCCTGAGAGAACTAGGCCAAGAGGTTGATGGCGAACGCGATGTCTAGGCGCGTTGTCGTCGCCAGGAACATCAGTGACCCGATGACTCACAGGTATGTGGTCACGTCAACTTGCTCCCCCACAACGCCTGGGTAAGGACTCTTCAGCTTCGCCTGGCCATCGGGTTCCATGGGTGAGGATGCGCTCGGCACGAGTGGCAGATCCTCCGCAAAGCGGGTGGACAATTTCTGCACATAGGCGGCCTAGTGGATGTGCAGGAGGCCATGGGAGCAATCATGCTCGAGCTCCATGCCCAGGATGTCTCTGGCTGATCTAAGGTCCTTCATCTGGTAGGCGGCGTGCAACAGATCCTTGACACGCTAGATGACAACCGTGTCTGGCAACGCAATGAGCAGATCGTCGACGGAAACCAGAACATTGGCGAAGGTCTGGCCTCGCGAACAGACAAACAGTGCGGGGTCAACAGTGCTACGCTAGAGCCCGCCACAAAGGAGCGTACTGCTGATTTCTTGGTTCCAGCACCTAGGCGACTGCTTCGGGCCATAAAGGGCCTTACGCAGTCACCAGACTCTCCTAGTGCCATCGTCGAAGCCTGGGGGCTGCACCATGTATAGCTCCTCACCCTCCAGTGAACCATGGAGAAAAGCGTTGCTCACGTCCATCTGATGCAGCTCTCACCCGTACTGGGCGACCAGACTGAAGAGTGCGCGGCTAGTGGAGAACCGGCCAACTGGGGCAAAGATCTGGTCTTAATCGACCCCAGGAATATGGGCAAACCCCTTGGTTGTAAGGCGGGCCTTGTACTTGTCCAAGGACCCGTCGGGCTTCCACTTACGCCAAAAGACCCACTTGGCGCCGATGGCCTTTCGTCCTGGGGGAAGGTCGACGAAGTCATACACGTGGTGCTGTCAGATAGCGGCGAGCTCATCGGCGCACGCAGCGTCCTATGTCGTAGCCTGCTTTGCTACAAGTGGGATGCCATCACTTCCCGTGGAGCCTACCATAGATCAACAGGCTCGTGATGTGGTCGATGCTGATCTCTAAAAGTAGGCCACGCAAGAGGAGCAAACGACCTGCATGGGACATCGGTCCTTTAAACTTGTTGATCTCCTAGCAGGTCGCAAAGATGTTGCGGCCCGTTGGGTTCTCCGGCAGAAGCTGAAGCCTGGCGGCAAGGTCGACATGTACAAAGCTAGGCTCACAGCCAAGGGATTCTCCCAGGTTCCGAGCATTGATTTTGATGAGACGTCCACTCCAGTCGAGCGGTACACCACCTCACATGCTCTCTTCAACCTAGTCGCCCAGCATAGTTGAGAGCTGGGACAGATGGACGTCAACAACGCATTGTTAAACGGATGATTGCATGAGGAGATCGGCATGGTACATCCGCTAAGGTTCACTGGCGGCACAAACAAGGTCTTGCGGCTGCGTAAGGCTCTATACGGGCTCAAGCAGTTGTCTCGCTGCTAGAACACATAGATCTCCTCCACTCTTAAGAGAGGTCACTATCGCCATAGCACCGTTGACCCGGCACTCCTCCTAAATGCACCCTTAGAGTCCCTCGTGGCCAATCTGGTCTATGTCGATGATCTCCTCATTGCTTCACCAAGTCCTACTTTTGTGTAGTCTGTGAATTCCCTCATGCAATCCACATTCAAGATGAAGGACCTGGATCCAGCTCGGGTCTTCTTTGGCATCGGTCTTGAGCGTGATCACCAACTTTGCATGTTGAACGTACACTAGGCTACCTACATACACAACCTGGGGGTGCACTTTGCCTCCTTCTTTACGGATACATCCATTGCATCCACTCTGATAACACTAGCAGCTCCTGCTGAAGTCGTCCGATCCGTTCTAGTTGGGGGAGCTTGTAGACGTCACCGTCAACCTCAATGTGATCCGGTCATTGATATATCTTGCCACCACCACCCGAGCGGATGTGGCTTTCTTGGTCAACTTCCTAGCTCAGTTCTCCAAGTAGCCTCATCATAGACATCTCAAGGTAGCGATGTGTGCCATATAACATGCGTTGTCTACTGCACATATGGGTCTGTGCTATACAACACACTCGTCCATGTTCGTTGATGGATGTACAAATAGTAACTGGTCTCACGACATAGATGCCCGCAGCCGCACTAGCTACATCTTTCTCATGAGTGGAATAGCTTTTTCTTGGAAGAGTTGACAACAGGGATGTGTTACGAGTAGCTCTAGTGAGGCAGAATACGTAGTGCTTGGCAAAGGTACATGTGAGAGTCTGTGGATATCCCACCTACTACAACAACCCAATCCGGTGCATTACATTGTGCTACAACAACCAAAGCACAAAGGCAAACGTTGAGCATGATGGCATGCATCACTCTCGCATTAAGCACATCAACATTGAGCATCACTTTGTAAGCATCATCCTCTGAAGGGTGACCTAGAGTACCAAAGTAGTTTTTCATTGCAAACAACCAGGTCCTTATGCTCGCATCCATGACTGAGGGATTGAACAATTCTAGAGCATTTGGCTTTGGTCTTGGCGGACTCCTTGACCGGGTCGCCTGAACCTATCCACCGTCAATCGCATCGCGCAAGTCAGCCATTTTTTGATTAAGCCGTTCGTTCTCCAGCATGAGGGCTCCTATCTGGTTTATAATCTGCTACAGGGCCTGCTCTATGGCTCTTGATGACTTTTGGCCATTAGAGATCCCTAGAAGACATTTGGCAGTGTTTTGACAGCAGTTTGGCAGTCCGGGATGAATGTATGACGTCTTCAAAGTGTGTGGGAGTCACCCATTGTCTCCTACGTGTCCACAGTAGGCCATGTGGACTCTATAAAACATAAAAAGGTTTTCCAGAGGTTGGCTTGTGCGTTGGATTTGAATTCTGGTCCAGTAATCACTCTCTCGTTCAGCCTCGACGTTGTCTGGCGTAGTCTGTGCCTTCGCTCCTTGAAGTTTGGCAAGCTCCGACAGTGCTTCCGTCCAAATTGTGGCTCAGGATCTTATACCAGATATGAGAGTGTGTGCTCTCTGGAGATTCAACATTAGTGTGTGAGAGCACAGTCGTAGCAGAAAGATAGACTTGTAGATGTCTGGAAGCCAGAATTGGAAGTGCCAGGTTTTCAGGTTGATGACATTCAGCAATGTACAAGGTGTTTATACTCTTCAACCGGCTGGTCCTGGCCCTTGCCTACTGTTCTCCCAGCTTTTTCTTGAATCCAGTGTTATGCTTGCACCTGAACCTGGTGCTCTACTTGCACCTAATGCCTAGTGCGAGAAGCACAGGGCAAGCTGCTTTTTCTTGAATCCAGTGTTATGCTTGCACCTGAACCTGGTGCTCTACTTGCACCTAATGCCTAGTGCGAGAAGCACAGGGCCATTGATCGTCCACATCGACGGTCGGTCTTGTCTCTCGGCAAGCCGCCTCGTTGGTCGCGTATGACTCCCGGTGATGTGTGCGGTCGTCCTGTTGAGTATGCCACCAGTGGTACTGGGACCGTTGCATGGTCACAGTCACTGCTTCGGTCTCTCCAGTTGACCGAGTCTGCAATTGAGCATTCCAGCGGTGGGCTCCCCTTGGCGGATAGCGTATCCGATACGCTACCTGCCAAGAGGGCGAAAGCCACCCTCGCGTGGCGGGTACGGAACGCCACGTGGAGGTTGCGCATGCAACAACCCCCTAGCACCGACGTGACCCTTACGTCGGCGCTCGCTTGCTCACTTGTTCGCTGCTCCTCCTCCTCACTTCCCACAGCCGCGGTCGAGCAAAGTTGAGCTTGATCGCGAGCCAAATTTCTGAAAAACAGAAAATGGCCCAGATGCCCCCAAAATAAGTACGAGGCCTCGAGTATGCCAGAAAACGTAGAGGCACCTCGTCACCTTTGTAGACCATGAACAGTGCAGTCGGCAATAGCATAATGAATGCATTCGGCATCCCTGATTAGCATGCAATTGACACTTTCCTTAGTGGTGCGTTTGACACCAACAAAATTTGTTGCAACCAGCACTTGTGCTGTTTCAAGTAGTGCAATTGGCATTTTCATTGCTGGTGTGGTCAGTGCCCGTATAATCGTACAATTGGCAGTCGTGCAGTCTGCCCGTTTCACATTGCTGCGGTGAATAGGTGAGTCATTGAGTGGTCGCAGCATGTTCGGTGCTTTTACTATGGGCAAAATAGCCATGGTATGCATGATCCCGAGGGCTGACCCTCCCATATCCACGAGCGGAATTTCATGTATGCCATATCCAGCAATTAAAAAAAGAAATAATGAAGTATCTGTCCTCGCTCGCCATGCTCGATCAGCGACGCATGACGTTGTGACAATGGCGAGGAGGGTCATGTGAACGTCGCTTGATCGTGACCCTCGCTCCTTCCCGAGATTGCGATCGAGCGATGACCCTTTTTTCAATTTTGTTTTTTGACACGCCAACCCCCTATTATGATTTAGGATTTTGTATGTATTGCGCGGGCGGAGCCCACGCAATCGTTTTTGCTCAATCGCACAATTGCGATTGAGCAAAAACGCCCATTTCATATGTTTGTTTTGTTTCCATGGCACACAAAACACCTTAGGTTTGCAAGACAAACACCTTCAAACCTAGCCCCAATGTTACATTCACGGTTGAGGGTTTTTCTTTTTTTTCGCGGGGATCTGTTGGGCCCTGCAGTAGCCGGGCCTAGCAGATTCCCTTTCAACGCATGGGGTGTCTCGGACCCCTCACGTAAAGCCCACACAAACCCCTTCCTTGAACAATCACGAACACCTCGAAATTAGGGTTTGTGATTGTTCAAGTGGCCTGATGACATCATCAATCCGACGCAAGATTTCATGTAGCGACGACATGGTGTTCGTGCACTTTTTTGGGATACGTCATTGTTTTTCTTCGATCTGTGGATGTATCAGTGTTAAAGTTAAAATTCGCTGGATATGGCGTTGTTAAAGAGCGGTCATTGGATGTGGGCCGCTTATTCACGAAATCGGTGGGTAAATGGTCACACCCCTGGTTTACTATTCTTCATCAAGATTTCGGCTCGATGCACATCACCATCGTGGTTTTGCAACCCGGGGCACGCTGAAGGCGTCGCTTTGCGTAAACAAAACTGTTTAACGCATGTACAACCTATATTGAGCCACGGCGTGGCTTTTTAGCGGTCAATCCCTCTAGTTTCCATTACAAAGTACCCCAAGCTTTTTGGTTATTCCAAAAAAAGGGCACTGTCAGTGCCAAATTTCTTGCATTGAAGCAACTCAAAGTGAATTCCGCTCATGACATGGAAAACTGTCGGTTTTTCTCCTTTTGTGCTTAGAAACGGACAAGGCAAAGAAAACAAGGACTCATGATTTTTCCTTAAGAGGTCAACCAGAGCTTTTAGATTTTTGTGTCGCAACCCATGGTCAACTTGACCCTACACTCAGGCTTGACCACAAAACCTTTCACCGTCTCAAAATCTTTCTTGAACATGGTTAACGTAGAATTCCTCGACTTGATGATCCCTGAAATTGTTTCTTTAACGTTAAGTGTCTCCCCCCCTTTTTTTCCGCTTGATGGTTGGAACCTTCCAAGCGACACCCCCTGGTGTGTTGAGTTGGGAAAACTATCAGTCATCCCTTTTCTTCCATAAACGGAAAAAAAGCAAAAAACAAAAAAACAAACAAAAAAACAAACAAAAAACAGAAAACAAAAAAAAACGCTAGGGCAATGAATGACAGCCTAGATTGAGATCCATGTCGATGTTAAAAGCAGTGAACCCGCAACCGACAAGGCCAAATATCCGATTCAATCAAGGAAATCGTCCTTGCCTATTATGCTTGTGGCACTAAGATTTTTCCATGGAATACTTTCATTTCATGCAAATTTGCAACTCAGTCTGAGCTTCAAAATGCTTCTTAGGGTGCCCAAATTCACCGCCAAATGGAGGAACTGTCCTCCAACTTGCATTGGACCAGCTGGGTCCGAAAACAAGTATTGTTTGGGAAACATTGTACACTTGGTTATCGATCATCCTCCATCAAAAGTTCAAAAGCCAGTCTCAACCGGATGCGCCACTCGTGCGTGCGTGCATGCGCAGTGACACACACGCACACACACACACACACACACACACACACACACACACACACACACACACACACACACACACACACACACACGCACACACACACACACACACACACACACACA
>SZWC01007214.1:47501-58400 GCA_023375785.1 Penium margaritaceum | reverse complement strand
CACAACACACACACACACACACACACACACACACACACACAAACGATGGTGAAAATCTCCACACAAGGATCGATGGCATAAATCTAACAAGTGCCAATTGCACTTGGAACATGACCAACATGGAAAATGCAATCATAGCATTCACATAAGTGCCGAATGCAAAAACACCATGAATGTTGAATGCATGATCAACAAGTGCATTAGTTAAAATGTTGACACGAATGTCGAATACATCATTGCAATAAACATAGATTGCTCAATTGGCAAAAGCTACGGGTTGCACTTTTCTCATGGGTGCCGATTACACCAATGACACAAGTACCAAACGCACTTTGGCCGTGATTTCCGGTTGCACTAGCCATGTTAGTGTCGATAGTCATGATATGCTGATTCCATTGATGATATGGGTGCCAATCGCACCCTGACGCATGTACTGGGAGAATTAACCAACTCGTTCACGGACAAATGCATAACTTGCCGTAAACCACTAAACAAAAGCGTACGAACTATGTACGGGGTGGTTCTACGGAAAAATGCATTAAACCTGTTACATGAACAACCGGAAACATGTCGTTTGATGTTTGTAAGGCATTTCAACAAAGTCAAGGATGGTCATACTGTTGAATTCTTCAAATGGAGAACCGACAGGCATGAATACAAACAATCACAGATGGCTATGGCAATAAGATGTATGCCACAACGGTGTAACAAAAACACAACAATCTTGGCTTTTACCGAGAGTGATGACCTCTAGCAAACTAGATGGGATCCTTGGCCAACTAGGCCAAAACCGGGGTGCTTGAGGATCTCCGACCATCAAGCCATCCCGTCTAACCGCCCACAAGCCAGGGACCCCCGTTCGATCCACGTGGCTGCACACTACACTCCCCCGCCCTAGGTTTGAGCCACCCTCGGCATCCGCACGCTGGACTCGAACCCCAGCGCTCTGATACCAATGTAGTAAATTGGATGGAATCCTTGGCCAACTAGGCCAAAACCACAGTTTTGGCCTAGTCGGCCAAGGATTCTGTCGAATCCATTACATATCCACTTGAAGTTTTAAACTTCCAAAAGTAGTACTGACAAGAATTTAAACGGATAAAGCACGTGTATGACGTGGATGATTTCCTCAATTTTGGACCATGCTAAAGGTGGAAGAACTCCTTCGCATGCGTAGATGGAAAGTCCTACAAAAACCTAGTCGGTTGTGCACCAATTCTACAACATACACGGCTTGCATGAACAAGTACCGGAGACAACCCCCTTCTCAATGGGTCAAGGTATGTGATTCATACCATTGTATTTTAGCCAAGTGAAATTGGGTATATGACATGCATGGAAAACATGCTATACATGCACAGAAATCTTTTCCACTAGTGTTGGTGGGTCGATCCCAACATCAAGTTATGGATAAGGTGGACGGGCAAGTTATCACAACGATTTTGTGAAGTTTGATCAAGCTGACAATATCAACTGATGTTCTGGATATACACGGTGACATCCTTCCACCAAACTAAGCCCGTGGGTACAAGACGTGTTCTACAAAAGTCCCACGTCCAATTGTACTACACTGTTCAAAGGAAAATGTGACCGGTTGATGACTAAGCCCGTGTCATGACTATGTCATGATATGATGAACAGACGTGGTGTGTTGGTACGCCAACTTCAACCCTGTAGAACTCACATCATGCTAATTGGACACAGCATGTACTAGATGTATCCGTACCTTTCAAAGGTTTTGCGTGTCATTATTCATGGCCAATGCAAACATCGTTCCGTTGTTTGACGTGTCAAGGATGATACCCTTGAATAGATTCTCAATGGGAAAATCATTGACACCCTATCACACGGTGAGTGGTGGATACAAATTGTGGTGCCCGACTGGTACCAACGATACAAATGGACATGAGTGTACCGATGACTCTGTTCAAGTGACAAGGATATTCATCAGTTGGGATTGTAGATATGCAAGAGAGGGCAAAGATCCTTCTATGGATCCATAATGGTGTAAGACGTTGCAATGCAATGGTCAAAGACTGCAAGGGCCACTTTCTGGCGCATGACGAGATCGCTTTAAGGTCAAATGTGAACAAACATGAAGGCGACACCTTGTGGCTTTCATCACTTGATGAGTGAACATGTCATGGACATTGATAGACAGAAGTATGTAAACCAATGTCGGTGACATAACTTCACATCTCATTTTGTGAAAATTGTACTTCAGAGAAAACAAGCAATGTTTCTTGTCTACTAATGGAGTTTTGTACGACTATGAAAAACTCATAACTTTGTGTAAACCAATTATGACATAGTTCACGTTAAGGTCTAGGTTCTGCATCCACAGCTTATGACCGTGGAAACAACGTATAAGCCGATAGCTTTATGCTAACATGATGTTAGCACTCGCATCACACTGGTATGACCAACCACATAAAGATTTTGGTATGCTGAAGATGCCTTAAACTTGAGGATATCGTGACACGGTACACTAGTCATGTACAACATGTCCTTCAAACATCGTAAAGATGGATTCCAATCAAGCCAAAGATATGGTGTAGTGCCGTCTATGCGATATCAATGTGCAAAACAAAGCCAACATGTGATTTGATGGAACAAAAGCAGTCTCAGACTATGATCAGAATGACTACGGTGTAGCCAAACCATGCTTCTTGATTCGAAAGGTCATGGTGAAGCGATTGAAGTCCCTTGGTTTTGGAGATGATTCAATTGATGTAAATTTCCAAATGCAAGTACATTGTGTTTTTGGATGTCATTGCCATGGTATCCACAATGGTGGTGGTTTCTCATATGTCTTTGATGTGCACAATATCCTCTACAAGTGCCTCGGATAAGGCACATGAAAAAACATTCTCCATTGAGTGGAAGTACCAAATGTTCACCATAGAACACATCAAAGCAACAAGGATTGTTGCAACTTGGAAAACACCATCCATTAGCGGGTTCCTGAATGGAACCATTGGAAGCGACTACATAAACATAGAAGGATTCTGGAACCAGTTGTTTCAAGAATACCTGAAGTGATTTGGACGTGTTCAATCACAATCACATGGAATCAACTCCCAAAAGGCTTCCTTCAACTTCTACCACGTGGATTGTGATCATGGTACATCCGTTTGGTGAAAACCATGTTATGAAGACCTTGTCCGTGGATGCATTCCACGATCGTTGAACTACGTTCACTCAGCTAACCTAAGCAATTTCCTTTTGACAAGGAAAAAAATGAGAGCCTACATTACCCATTTCAATCAGAAATGAGAGGATAGTGGTTGTGACCAAGATCATCTAGGTCTGAACATTGACGTGTCTGATGATGGACTTTGATGGCAATAGTGTGTGTCAAACGACCAATGCTACCTCCTTCAAATACGAGTGCAATCTTTAAAAGAAAACAAATGTGCTCGTCAACCACGCCTTAGGACCTTGGTGCCTCCAAACCCTAAGATAAATCTAGCATGCAAGTTGCATGGGCTTAGTGGAGCTTGGTTGAGTTCAACTGACCAACCCACCGGTGCTGAAAGAGGTCTGGTAGACCTACGCGTGGTCAAGAACACGTAGTTGTAAATCGAGAGGACTCGTGTCTGGATCTTGGATTGCACGAAGTGACAATGTTGCATAGAGGTACCACCTCGACAACAACCCCTCGGAAGAGATCATGTTTGAACGACATGGCAAATGTTGTCTGGACCTGGAAAAGTTTTAGGGGGGTACCCGATTTATTCGTCGGAAGGACGCTCCTTGAAAAGTGGGAGGAGGCACCACCACAACATCTTGCTAAACAATTACCACACAAAATGTGGAAAAATTCATCCTATGTACTCTGTTCCAGACTGGCAAGACATTGTTGACAATGTACATCCCAAAAGCATCAACTATGCCATGGATACACACGTGTGATGAGTCTTCGGTGAAAACTTGCCAACACTTGTGAAGAGCGCACAAGGATTGTACATGTCTCATGTTGGTAAGAGCCAAGGATCACGCGAACAACAATTGACTTTGCATGCATATGACCATAATTAAAAAACCCACAAGTGTGTGGTTGATTGTACGTGAACGTGATGCAACCATGTTGCGGATGACAAGAGTTCACACGTTTGATCTTGTTTGCACTTCTTGTTGCATGGTTTGCGTCATGAAGTATGAGATGATCAAACATTTGTTAGCAAAGAGGAACAAAGACGGTTTGAAGCAAAGGGAGAAGAATGTAGCATACGGGTCCTGCTTAAGATTCAAAACTGTGCTTAGTTACAGTTCCCTGGTTTTGGGTGTGCAAGACCGATGTGTCGACGAGTCGTGGTCCAAAAGATAATCTCGGTCTAGAGTCGAGTTTGGCTCTAGTCCGGATTCGGTCCATGGACTGAATTAAAGGCAAGAGGAGTGTCGCGATGGAAGATCCATCGTGTCAATCTTCCTTTCCTCTAGTTGGCTGCTGGGGTCATGTTCTCACGTGGCTCTGCCAGGTGGAACGATATGATTTTTGGATGCATGTTTGCAAAAAATACCCTATGATGACTTGGTCTATGTGTGGCACAGTTCGCCTTAGCCAACATGACTGAGGTGTCCACTCACTCCTCCTCTTGATATACCTATTGTGAGGGTCTGTTTTTTGGGTTCTACACTTGGTCGCAAAACAGCCCACAGCTGTTACATCCGGAGTATTGGTTTTTCTAGCTTTGGCCCTTGCACATGTTTTCTTATGTTTTTGGACATCACACTCTTCCTTTTGCATATGTGGACCTCGTGTTATTCTTTTGCATAAACACAGTAACATGTAAACTAGAACGAAAACAGTAGGTACAAGGCTAGAACCCCCCTCTCAGTCGAGTTCATCAATGGGCAAAACGACCTGCTGAGAAGCAAACAATACAAAACATCCATAGAAAAAAGCTGGAATGACGTTTATTTTTACTAAACACAAGAAAAATGTAACTTCATGTACGTAGACATTTTTCAAAAAGTCATAAAGACTCCTTTCCTCTCTAGATTCGTGTAGAAATGACCACGTCGAAGAGGAAATTGTTGAACACTGCTATTTTTTCTACCATAGTCACAGATTGATGCAAGATAGATGAAACATGATATCATACCACCTTCCCCAAAGTCTCCTTAAAATGTTTGAGCTCTCTTAGGGGAGATCAAACATGTTCGTTGGTACATAATCATGGGCGTCCCAGTTTTGCCCCACAAAGTGGCTGACAAGCCAATTCACACTTGTTTTGACAGAGAAGTTCACTTAGATTACAGTTGATACATGAGAAAAGCAGATGGCAGCATCATGAAGTATGCCCTTGTCTGATTTTTAAGAGGAAACAGATTGAACTAGGACATAGTAACCCTTCTACCCAATCCACGAGGTGTTGGTGTCGCCTTATCCAGCGGACAGATTTCACTCACGCCCTACCCAGTGCCTAAAAAAAAAAGGCTGCCCTGCCCCCTTGCTTCACCATGCTTGATGAGCGGCAAGCGCCACTGGTCGAGCAAAGCGAGGTGGGGCATGTCATTGCTCGACCGCAATTCTTGCTCCCAAGAGAGAATCACGATCGAGCAAAATCGCCAGTTTTTGAAATCGAGTCAAAACGCTTGTTTCTTGTTTTTTCCTAACACACAAGCCCTTCTACTTGTAACATTCAAACCCTCATCAAACCACACCCCGCATTACATTCAGGGTTTTGGGGCTTTAGTTTTTCGCATGGCCCAACTGGTTCCCTTGCAACGCACGAGGAGTCTAGGACCCCCAATGCAAACCAAACGCAAACCTCACCCTTGAACATTCACAGACCCCTCAAATGAGGGGTTTGTGAATGTTCAAAGGAATGGATGACATCAGCATGTCTACGCTACATCGCATGCAGCATCGACATGCTGCGTTTTCTCGCCAATCGTGGGTATAATACTAGTATTCTTAGGTCAGTGGGTGGAGAATCTTTGTTATTCCGAACGCCGTGTGAATCAATTTTTTCTTCCAAACACCGGGTAGGGCATACACACAATCAAAATTCATGGGTAATCCGTACATGTACCCTTTAAATTGATTGAGGATACATTTATTGAAATTCTATCCACAAAACTCAATCCTCTTTGAGTTACAAAGTATCCCTATTGTTTTACGTTGGACATCCACTTGTCAAATCTGTTCTTTCCCCTGTTTTCCGCATCACCTTGTCCACCTTGGGGAGCTCGACCAAAATGTGAGACTCGCCCCTCCAGTGAACATGATGCGCGCCATACATCCTATAGATTCAGTTCAGGAAAGAAGAATTGAACGAAACAAGACCTATCATGTAGAGGTACATCCCACTTGGCGGATGTGCGAAGATTGCAAGTCAGAGGCTTTTTTTTTAGGTTGTCGCAGAACATCTCAGGCCCTCGCTGATGGCCCCGGCAGGGGCCGACTACAAGCAACGTGGAGGGTATTCCTTGATCCAACTTGATGTGGATCGAGCGAGACCACCGACTTAGAGTGAGGTCCATCGTGACCCTTTGAACAATACAACGCGACATAAGAGAAGTGGACCGCAATCGAGCTTGATTGGAAAATAGCCACAGAAGACACGAAAACATAGTTTGCATCAAAGCCACCAGTACAAGAAACGTTTCAACCCCCCAAAACACAATCAATAAACACGTTAAAAAAACACATAATTATGTCACTGCATGTATACATTGTTATTTTTTCTTTATTCTTGTTTATTTGAAACATATGAACAGCTTCTATATCACCGTGGTTCATTACTATGTTGGGTTTTTTTGCTACGAGATTCTGACATTACACAACATGACTAGATGACACACGATGTAACATGAGATAACATGACACAACACATGATACAACATCAGACACAACAACATGATAACACATCATGATGTGACACCGTACGACACGACATGAAACGACGCAACGCAACGCGACACGACACGACACGACGCGGCACAACACGACACGGCATGACACGACACGACATGGTTTGACAAGTTACGACACGACATGACACCGTACGACACGATCCGACTAAACATGACACCACCTGACATGACACGGCACAAAATAACACGATTGCTATAACACGACACAACACAACACGACACGAGTTGACACGACTCAACACGACAACACACAACATGACACAACGTGACACGACACGACACGACACGACATGACACGACATGACATGAAACGACATGTCACAACACGACACAACACATGACACGACACCACACAACTCGACACCACACGGTACGATACGGCACAAAACAACACAATACGACACGACACACAACGACACACAACAACACGACAGCACACTGCATGCCATGACAGCACACAACACAACACGACAGTACACGACACCACACGACACCACACGACACCACACAACACGACGGGACAGGAAACGACACGACAAGAATTGACACAACATGACACAACATGACACGACAGGACACCACATGACAAGAAACGACACGAAACAAACAAAACAAGACAAAATGACCCGACTCGACACGAAAGAACATGGCACAACACAACACAACATGACACGACATGACACGACACGACATGGCACGGCACGACACGACGACACGACACGACACGACACGACACAACACAACACTAAACACGGCACGGAACGACACGACACAACATGGCACGACAAGTCATGACACGACACGACACAACACGACACGACACAACACGACACGACACGAAACGACACGACACAACACGACATGACATGACATAACAGGACATGATACGGCATGACACGACATGTCACAAAACGACATGACACGACACGACACGACACGACACGACACGACACGACACAATGCAACACGATACAATACGACACAACACGGCACGATATGACACGACACAACACGACATGTCACGACACGACACGACACAAAACAACACGGCACGACGCGACACGACACAAAACGACACAACACGACATGACACAACACGATACAAGAAACAGCGCTATGAAACATAACGTCACACATGGTCTAAATGAATCTAGGCTATCTCTAGTCCATTGATAACTTCAACGTATCATTTATGTTTCAGGTTCTCATGTTCTTGCTATGTTACTTAACAAACATGAGCAATGGGAATCCGACCCATGCCATTTCTGACGTACACAAACATGGAGATGGTAGATAAGCTGAATATCACAACACTTACCTTATCGCCTTGTTACTCGGTGTGTCGTATTTTGTAGAGGATAGATTTGCACTTCGATATTCTATTTGTTGCATGGATATGGAGCTTTGCGATTGAAATTCAAGCGCATACTTGGTTGCATACTTTTCTGCAAAGATATCCATGTATGGGCAAAGTGTAACCATGAGCAGGGGCCTTTGGACATTCAACTCCGCCTCATGATCGCGAGGGTATAGAATGTACGCATGCACATACGTGGTGCATGAGATGAGTTTTTTGTTTGTTGCATGGATAAAGAGCCTTGCACTTGGAATTCAACAGCGTACTTGGTTGCATACTTCTTTGCAAAGATACCCCTGTCTCGGCAAAGAGTAACCATGACCAGGGGCCTTTGTACATTCAACTCCGCCTCATGATCGCGAGGGTGTACAACATACGCATGCACAAACATGGTACACGAGATGAGTTTAATATTTGCTGCATGGATATAGGGCCTTCCACTTGGAATTCAACAGCGTACTTGGTTGCATATATCTTTGCACAGATATCCCTGTCTGGACAAAGAGTAACCATGACCAGGGGCCTTTGCACATTCAACTCCGCCTCATGATCGCAAGGGTGTATGATATACACATGCACATACGTGGTACATGAGATGAGTTTTTTTATTTGTTGCATGGATGTAGGACCTTGCGCTTGGAATTCAACAGCGTACTTGTTTGTATACTTTTTTGCAAAGATACCACAGTCTGGGCAAAGAGTAACCATGAGCAGGGGGCTTTGCACATTCAACTCCGTGTCATGATCGCGAGGGTGTACAATATACGCATGCGCATACGTGGTGCATGAGATTAGTTTTTCAATGATGTTTTATACACTGGTAAAAGCAGGATACTTGAAAGGTACATATACGGTCATAATTCTCATCACTTGAAAGTATCACAATTGCAATGATTGCCATTGGAAATCACAAGACAATGACAATTATTGTCATTGCAACAAGGTGAACAATACAATTTCTATGTAGGATTAGGATCCGTATGATTGGATGAGTGAGTGCGTGAGTGAGTGATGAAGTGGGTTGGTGCGTGGATGGATGGGTGTGTGAGTGAGTGAGTGAGTGAGTGAGTGAGTGAGTGAGTGAGTGAGTGAGTGAGTGAGTGAGTGAGTGAGTGCATTAGTGAGAGAGTGAGTTGAGTGTGAGTGAGCGAGTGAGTGAGCGAGCGAGTGAGCAAGCGAGTGAGCGAGTAACAGACAATGTGAGTGATTGAGTGTGTGAGTGGGTGGATGGGTGAGTGAGTGAGTGGATGGGTGAGTGAGAGGGGGAGTGAGTGAGAGTGAGTGGGTGGGTGGATGAGTCGTTGTCACAGTCGCCGTTGCCGTTGTCCCTTACTGTCGGTATCCCCGTTGCCGCGCCATCACCGTTGCCGCACCATTGTCGTCACTGTCACTCACATGACATCACACCACATCACAACATGTCACGTCACATTGCACCGATTGCATCAAATCGCATCGCATCGATTGCATCGCATCACATCTCACGCCGAATTGGATGTCATCCGATTGAATTGCATCGAACCGCTGTGCATCGCATCACGCTGAATCACTATCACTGTTACTGTCGCATCACATCACAATCACAATTCATCACATCGCATCATATCAAAACACAATGTATTACATGACAGCACACAGCCTTCAGTCTTCAAGATGAATTCCAAGCATAACTACAAAACAGTGTACGACAAGATGATCACGTACCAATGAAAAATGAACTACAAGAAAACAAGGTGATGACAAACAAAACAGAACTACAGCTAAGCTAAGCTAAGTGAAAGAAAGACAGGGATGGGGTGGGGAGAGGAGAGAGAGAGAGAGAGAGAGAGAGAGAGAGAGAGAGAGAGAGAGAGAGAGAGAGAGAGAGAGAGAGAGAGAGAGAGAGAGAGAGAGAGAGAGAGAGAGAGAGAGCGAGCGAGAGAGAGAGTGAGAGAGAGAGAGAGAGAGTGAGAGAGTGAGAGAGAGAGAGAGAGAGAGAGAGAGAGAGAGCGAGGGAGAGAGAGAGAGAGCGTGCAAGCGAGTGATTGAGTGAGTGAGTGAGTGAGTGAGTGAGTGAGTGGGTGAGTGAGTGAGTGAGTGAGTGAGTGAGTGAGTGAGTGAGTGAGTGAGTGAGTGAGTGGGTGAGTGAGTGAGTGAGTGAGTGAGTGAGTGAGTGAGTGAGGAAGTGAGTGAGTGAGTGAGCGAGTGAGTGAGTGAGTGAGTGAGTCAATGAGTGAGTGTGTGAAAGAGTGCGTGAGTGTGTGAGTGAGAGAGAGGGAGATAGATAGGGAGAAAAATGGAGAGAGGGAGGGGGTCCTTGTCTCCATTGAGGTTGTTGTTACCGTCTCTTTTGTTGTCGCTTATTGTTGCTCTCATTTTTTCCCTTGATGCCGCCTTCATGGTCTTTGTCAATGTCACTATCGCCATCAATGTCAGTGTCCATGTCCCCATCGCTGTGACTGTTGCTGTCGACGTCGCTGTCGCGTTCGACGTCACCATCAACGTTGTCATCAACATCGATTGCCCACGTCTGTCCGGGCATAGACACTTGCACCCAAACTTGTGAACGGGCACGCAAAGAGAGAGAGAGAGAGAGAGAGAGAGAGAGAGAGAGAGAGAGAGAGAGAGAGAGAGAGAGAGAGAGAGAGAGAGAGAGAGAGAGAGAGAGAGAGAGAGAG
>SZWC01007214.1:3735-30440 GCA_023375785.1 Penium margaritaceum | reverse complement strand
AAAAAAAAAAAAAACTCAACATCCCAATCGAAAATCATGCTCGCTCGCGGCATGCGTCGACGGGCGATCATGAAAAAAACTGCATGCGGACATTGCTCCCGTGCGAGAATCGCAAGGGAGCGATAACCGCTTTCTTGTTGTTTTTTAGTTTTTTTGTCACGCAAACCCCTCAGTTCGATGTAGGGTTTTATGTTCGGCACGGGCGAAGCCCGCGCCAAACATACAAAACCCTAAATCGAACTAGGGCAAACTTGTCCGCGGCGACGACATGACCAGTCGCCATGACTGGCTACGACGACGATGGCAGGTATGTATGACAAGAGCCAGATCGAGAAGCTAGTTTCCCAAATACGTGACGGTCAGCGATGACTGATAGATTGATCTGGCCGGCTAATCTGACCTAAGCCATACTCCGATGTAACAGAAAAGCCTCCAGCTGTAGGCAGCGATGACGGCGCGATTACAACAGACCCGCTTTTTCTCAAACTTTTCAAATATCCTTTATTCTCTCGTCGAGTTGTCATCAGGTCATTAGCATCGACCAAGGTATAAAGAACAGGACCTCTGATCGAACTAGAGGGGAGATAAGACGGTCAGAGCCATCAGCTAAAATTTTCGAGACTCTAAAGGGGTGAGACGGCTAATCGAACCTGGGCGTGAAAACGACCGCCCAACCGTCCAGGTCGGCGTACGGTGTTGGCCACCGCTACCAGGGCGGAGCTTCCGGTAGGCTAGGAAACCAGGTAGCCTCAAATACTCTTCCTCCAGATGGACCCTTCGCATATGCCAAAGACGAGGCCAAAACCAGGATTATCTAGTCAATTTATCCATCGAACTAGGGGGTTTGCGTGAAAGAAAAAAAAAAGCAAATCGGTCATCGCTCCCTCGCGATCGAGCGAAAACACCCTTCTTTCGTTCTGGACATTTCTTATGAACGCAAACCTATTCTTCTATCGCACAAAACACAATCAAACCCTATCCCGAATTGCATTCGAAGTTTTAGAATATTATTTTTGCGCAGGCTCTTGCTGGACTCCGCGGTAGCGAGGCCCAACAGATTCCCTCTCAACGCATGGGGAGTCTCGAACTCCCCTAAAACTCTAAACAATCCTCCCCCCGCTAGTATCACAAACCTTGCAGAGAAATTGCTAGGAAAAATCCTAACCTTGCTGCTGCTGATGTGGCGACACTTGTTCGTTATGGTCATGACACACGCAAGTGCCCTCTTCTCTCCTTGCACACACATACACACACCTCATGAGTGCAGGTGATTAATCTTGACTGAGGCTCCTCAGTGCAAGACTATGACGCAGCATGGGGCGCACAGTGGTAGTGACACCATCAAGTTGCAGAGTGATGGCCACAGCACCAACATTGTCCTCACAACGAGCCTTGGTTTAGTGACAATGACACATGCCGAAATGGTGGATACACTTGTTGACATGCATGATTGTGGTGTGATTGTTTTCCTACACACTTGCATGCTTTTGGCGTAGTGTACCGGGTTGCTGATCCCTTGGGACCACACGTTCGGTTTGTACTGGCGTGTGAGAAACCGCCTGGAACTTGCTCGCTCCAGGGCCAGGTTCGATCCTTGGGTGGCGTCCGGGCTCCACGTCGAGAGGTTCGCGTGGGTAGCCCGGTCAAGTGGCTATCTTCAATTCGCTCACTTGTAACACACTTAATCTTACTAGCTTTTTGAGCTCTCCCACCCGATCCATGGTTTCACCTGTCGCCAACTACTTCCTTGCTACCTACTTGCTTGCTTACTAGCTTAGTATTCAAGGCTATCTACTGGTATCAGAGCAGGAGGGTTGCCCCTCCCTGTCGCGACAGTCCTGAGACCTTGTGAAACCACTTCGGGTCACACTTAGGTGGCGGGTGATCCCGCACAAGCAACAATCCCACTGCGGCAGCCTGAGGCCGCAACAACAGCAGCCGCTGCAACTGCACCCGTGACTCACGATGTGCACACTCTTGGCTTCTTGAGGTCTTGTGAGCCCTCTTCGGGTCACACCTCAGCGACGAGTGATCCCGCAGAAGCCACAACTCTAGTGCGGCAACTTGAGACCGCAACAGCAGCAGCCATTCTGCGTAGTCGCTGCCACCGCACCCGTGACTCACGGCGTGCTCACTTCTGTGACAGCTTGATACTCCATCAGCAACAGGCGTTGTGCGCAACTGCTGCCACAACACCCGTGACTCACGGCGTGCTAATTGGAAATAATTTTAGGGCATGCAGGCCCATGCACAAACGAATATGAGCTCTGTGTGTGAGTGCGATGCAAGACGGCAAGAATTTGGCTAACTCTGGAACACTGAATATAAAGAACAAGGAGGTTACAAATGAGCCCCTAGCGGGCTTAAGTAGGGGCGCCGGCAGCTAGCCGCACCGGACCTCGTCACCCCCGCGGAGCCCAAACGGGTCAGCGGGGAGAACACATTGCGTACACCACGATAACAATAACAGTGGTCTCCTCGAGGCACCGGAACAGCTCTCAGAGTACCCGGGTCTCGACCACCGAGAAAATAGGAACAGTGCCAGGAAATCTCAGAATGAGCGTCCAGACATCACACATGGCTTTCCGAACATCGGAAGCCCCACAACAGCCATCGCGTCTCCTCATCGCACCGATGTAGTCCACCGGGTGCGCGGGTCTCAACCCATCGAGAAAACTCTCCTAGCTCCCGACAAGCCCACTGGGCTACCAGAACGCATCGACCGCGTCTCGCCGGCGCTATCGTAGGTGCTGGAGAAGTCCCGGTGCAGTCTGGAGGCCTGTCGTGTCGTCACGCCCTCCTATGCCATATACCCCGAATGTGGGTATATCGGTAAACTAGCAGTGTCGGTCGTTACGGGTGGAAGCCACACAAACCAACACTCCCCCTGGCTGACATAGCCGTCCACGCCAGAACGAATGAACGAAGGCATGGAACAACAATGTATGGCAAGCCATAACACGCATGAGTGAACTCACACAGACATACACACACTCATCTGCTATCCATCTAGGGTCTCCCTGGACACTGGCACAGCCCACCAAGTGTCTGGGTCTCGACCATGAGAGGAGTGATGCACACGCACACATACACATGTCATGCACATGTCAGAGGACAAGATGGTCTCCTCGTGACACTGGCGGTACCAGGGCCCGGGTCTCGACCGCTACGAGCAATCCAACACAATAGTATCATCATCAAAACACATGATCAAGGGAGGATCTCCTCGTAACACGGGTGCAACGCACCACGTGTCCGGGTCTCGACCAACAGCTCGCATGCACATGCCACACACAGTATAGCCACACACTAAGACACACGATCACATGGTCTCCTCGTGACACTGGTACAATGCACCAAGTGTCCGGGTCTCGACCAACAGTGTGCTACCATCTATATGCAACTATGCTGGCATGTAGCGTGAGGCACATGCGGGATGCTATAGATGCTCACAATAGAGCATGGACCTCGCCATGCATCTCCCATGGCGTCGCGTCAGGTCGAGATCCACACAACACTCCCCCTTGGCAGATAAACCTGGCAGCGATGTCCTTGATGGAGATGCTGACGTCGTAGCTGAACAGATCCTGGACGATGAGTCATGTGATGTATCCATCATGTAGAGATAGCTCCCCCTATCACCTGCGAGTCGACTCCCTCCCTCAAAGACGAAGTGGTGTCTCTGGCTACAACTCCTCACTTGAATCTGCATCATCTGGGGTATACCGGTCCTCGCGTGACTGCCAAGGGTCCCAACTCACAGTCTCTCCTGCCTCCGCACTGCCGCGATGCATCTGTGTGCGCCGGAGGAACGGGAATGGATGAGCAGCACGCGTGCGTGGATGAAGTGACGGAGTTGGCCTCCGATACGAGATAGCATACCCTGAGACACAAGGGTGTACTGCCAAAAGAGGAGAGCTGGAGCAACGAACCGGATCACCACTCGTGGATGAAGATGACGATGGGGCAGATGAGTCGGGTGGATGAAGGTGCGTGACGGTAGTAGTAGATGAAGGAGGAGCGATGATGGGGTCGACAGGAGCGAGGATGGCGGAAGCCGAAAGCACGCTCACCTGTCCTATAATAGTGTCCCCAACAGGCGTCACACTCGGAGCTCATACAAGATCCTCCCCGGGCATAGGTGTGCCAGATGCTGCTGGCGGAAGGCTCCTTCCGGTAGCAGTGATGCTACTCTCCTCTGAGAATCGCTCACCCGTTGCCATCATCTCCTGCTGTAGCATGACTACACGCTCCTGCAGATCAACATAATCTGCCATGGACATGTCGAGGTGGCCTATGTGGACCTGGTGTAGGATAAGTTGTGCCTCACTGGATGCTGTACATGTAGACTGCACAACTCGTGAGTACTGTTCTATCTACATCACTGCTACTGGAGACGATGGAACTGGTGCTGCTGCATGCTCCTTGGGATCAACCAAGCTCGCAATCTGCTGAGACGCTGGAACATCGTATGCAGCTGCAGGTGTCGCATCCACATCACAACTCGTGTCTATCAGACGAGGAGTGAGCGGTGGCATGCCGAGAGAGAAGGAGAAGGATGAGTCGTCAGAGTCCGTGGAGCATGTAGAAATGTCGTACGTGCAGGTACTGCCACTCTCAGTATCCATGTGATCAGCTAGGTCACCAGGACGTGAACACGAAAGGGCAGAACTCAGCTCCAGCTGACGAGGTGACTCCATCTGCGTGTAGGGATCTGCACCACTGTCCTCAACTGCCGCCATAGTGGACACAGGTGTGCAAGACTTCGGCTCGACAATGTCCGTCAAGGCGACCAACAAGCGCAGCTGAAGCTCACGCACTGTCTCGCCGGGAACGCTGGTCGCTACCACCTGCTCGATGATGGAGTAAGGACCATCATCTGACTCCGTCATGTATGTCGCTGCTCCGTCGTGGGTACGAGAACCCTGAGACTGTGGGAACATGGACGAATCCTCACGCTGAAGCTGGTCCTCATGTACCGCAGATGAGACGGTGGAGCCTGTTGTGTCTGCTGCAGCATATGTCTCAGCGATGTCTCTCAGAACTGCTGCTCTCAAGAATGCCTCAACCTCCAAAAGATCAACCGGCCGACTCTGCTCATGCACTACGACTGCCATCGTACTCGTGTGAATCGCGTGCGCCAACGCCCCCGGAGATTCGTGTGGGGCATCCCGATCCACACAAGACTGCTATGCCACCACCAGGCCGCTACTGGCCGGAGTCGCGAGTGTCATCGCCAAGGCATGCGGGACCTGCACTCCTCCTGATGCAACCTGCTGCTGCAGAATGTCCGGCTGCTGCCCCATCGTAGATGTCGACCTCAAAGACATGCACATCCCAAGTACTCCAACATCCGCCGGACTGGTGTGAGTCTGCTGCACGCTCTCCCCCAAAAGTATGATGGATGCATCTCCATCCGTACGAGACTCCTGTGCCACCCCTGGGCCTCCAGCGGTCGGAGCCGCGAGTGGCACCGTCCAAGGACGCCGTGTTTGCGCTCCTGATGTCACGTGCTGCTGTGGAAGATCTGGATCCAACATGGAGGATGAAAAGCAACTCTCAACCATGAACGCCATGTCGGGGTCAGACTCCACGCCATGTGCTGTCTCCGTATCATCTGAATCTGCCTGAGCTGACGCTCGGGCAGCACGGTCCGGTGCGAGTGCGAATCGTGTCGCTACGGTCACATCAGGCAATGCGCGGTGACCACACTCCCCCTCGACAGGTACAGCAACGGAGGCCGAGGAGGTGGAGGATGTATCAACACCGGCGCGAGCACGCCGTGCGGAGCGCTGATGCCGACGTCGTAGAGTCACTCGACTGGAACGGCTGCATAGAGGTATGTCATCGCGAGATGGCGTCGTGGTCGTAGAGTGAAGGATCGACAGGATGGTGGCAGCCTGGGACTCGCTGGCAGGCGGAGCTGAAGGTACAGCATCCGATGAGGAAGGAGGAGAGGATGGAGGAGATGTGATCGAAGAGGTCGTCGACAAACGAGTAGCAGAAGCACGCTCAGTGACGACGAGGTCACAAAGCCGCTGCACTGTCTGCCGGAGGCCGTGGATCTCAGCGAATATGCTCGCCAGAGGTCCAGCTAGGGGATCTACCAAGGCCGGCAGATCCGTGTGCTGTGGAGGACGCATGCTCGGACGAGGCTGTAGCCAAGGTGGATGCCAGCCGGGAGGGCGCGTCCAACAGCGACGCCAACCATGACGTCCATCACCACAGTAGTAGCANCGTCGACAAACGAGTAGCAGAAGCACGCTCAGTGACGACGAGGTCACAAAGCCGCTGCACTGTCTGCCGGAGGCCGTGGATCTCAGCGAATATGCTCGCCAGAGGTCTAGCTAGGGGATCTACGAAGGCCGGCAGATCCGTGGGCTGTGGAGGACGCATGCTCGGACGAGGCTGTAGCCAAGGTGGATGCCAGCCGGGAGGGCGCGTCCAACAGCGACGCCAACCATGACGTCCATCACCACAGTAGTAGCAAGCGAACGCGCAGGGCGCCTGCTCAGATATCTGCGCACTCATCTCGTGTGCTGGATGATGGATAGGTACCGAGGGCACCTACTCCCGGTGGTAAACACCAAGCCACAGGAGAGAATGGGACCAATAGGTATTGTTACTCCTAGAGGTCACGGCGTCCGGGTCAGCAAACGTGACCAGACGAGAAGAACTACACTATCACAGGACGCCCGGAGACTACTGTCCGACTAATTGCGACCACTAATGCTACTGCCACGAATGGAGCGAAGACTGCTCCAAGACGAGAAGGGGTGGCGGCTGCAGGTGTGGCTGCTGCTCCAAGCGATAGACGACCCAGCCCTCGGAGCTGGTAAGACTCGAATCCGCCGTCGATGCTACGGGGTGAAGTGCGCGCACCAATCCACGGGCCCTTGAAAGACACCGGTCCAGGACGCGTCTAGAAGCGGAGATCGTCGCCGACGACCGTCCGCTGTCGGCTGAGAAGACGAAAGTGTAAGCTGTCGCGTAGCCGCCGCACAATGTAGTCGTCAACACTGCACCGCCTAATGCTGCTATTGCGGCTATGAGAGCTGCTACTGCTGCTGTGGTGGTAGTAGTTGGAAGATCATCCCCTTTTTTTTATTGTTATTCTCTAGCCCTCAAGCCCCCGCTTGTGTTCCCCTTTTTTTTCTTCTTGTGCCCTCACTCTCCACCCCCCCTTTTTTTTGTTCTCCCCTCTGCTCGCCTTAAGCCCTCGCCTTTCTCTTTTTTTTTGTCTTCCTTTTTTTTTCCGACTGTCAGGCGTACCCGTTTTCGGATTTTTGTTACTCGCCCCCCCCTTTCCTCGATTGCCCAGAAGGTGGGCAAACGGAGAAAAAAAGGAGGGGGGGGTGTCTGGCTGTCCGCCCCTCCCTCCCGTACACGCTCGCTCGCTCGCTCGCTGAGCGAGCGAGTGACTGAGTGGGTGTGGGGGGGAGGAGGGAGCGAGAGGCGGGAGGGTCCTGTCCGCCCCTCTGACCCGGTCCCTCCGTCAGTCGGCCGACGGGGCCGACAGGGCCGAGGGGGCCCACGAGGCCGACGGGCCCTCTTCGAAGGGCCCCTCGGAGGGGCTCGGCAGGGCCCTCCGAGGGCCCCCTTAAGAAGGGGAGGAAGGGAGAGGGGGGGGGTGCGAACGGGGCCTCCTCAGAGGGCCCCCCTGATCAGAGGAGGGCTGCGAGGCCCTCCTCGTAGCGGCAGCAGCAGCTGTAGCGGCAGGTGCAGCTGCTGCGGTTGCTGCTGATGCTGCTGCTTTTGCTGCTGCTGCTGCTACTGCTACTTCTGCTGCTGCTGCTGCTCCGCACAGCAGCTGCTGTCGCCGCGACTGCTGCTGCTGCACGCTGCTTTTGCTGTTGCCGCTGCCGCAGTAGCTGCTACTGCTGCTATATGCTACTGTCGCTGCTCTACGCAACAGCTGCTGCTTGCTGCTGCCGCCGCAGCTGCTTCTGCTGCACACTACTGCTCCTCCTGCTGCTGCTACTGCTCCTTCCGCACTCTGCTGCTGCTGCTGCCGACGTTGCTGCACGCTGCTGCTGCTGTCGCCGTTGCTGTAGTGGCTGTTTTTGCTGCTGCAAATGCTTTCGCCGCTGCTGCAAGTGCTGTTGCTTTTGCTATTGCCGTCGTAGTCCTAGTGCTGCTATTTGCGGCTGACTGCCTCTGTGGCGTTGACTTGCAGTCGTTTTGCGCTCCCTCACGCTGCTGCCGGCGTGGCGCCACGTGGCGCGTTCTCTTTACGTTCCGTCCACTGCTACTGCTTCTGCTGCTCACACGCCCCCCTGTGCTCTGATACCAAATTGGAAATAGTTTCAGGGCATGCAGGCCCATGCACAAACGAACATGAGCTCTGTGTGTGAGTGCGATGCAAGACGGCAAGAATTTGGCTAAGTTTGGAATGCTGAATATAAAGAACAAGGAGAGGTTACAAATGAGCCCCTAGCGGGCTTAAGTAGGGGCGCCGGCAGCTAGCCGCACCGGGCCCCGTCACCCCCGCTGATCCCAAACGTGTCAGCGGGGAGAACACACTACGTACACCACGATAACAATAACGGTGGTCTCCTCGAGGCACCGGAACAACTCTCTGAGTACCCGGGTCTCAACCACCGAGAAAATAGGAACAGTGCCAGAAAATCTCAGAATCAGCGTCCAGACATCACACATGGCTTTCCGAACATCGGAAGCCCCACAACAGCCATCGGGTCTCCTCGTCGCACCAATGTAGTCCATCGGGTGAGCGGGTCTCAACCCACCGAGAAAACTCTCCTAGCTCCCGACAAGCCCACAGGGCTATCGGAACGAATTGACCGCGTCTCGCCGGCGCTATCGTAGGTGCTGGAGAAGTCTTGGTGCAGTCTGGAGGCACGTTGTGTCGTCACGCCCTCCTCTGCCATATACCTCGAATGTGGGTATATCGGTAAACTAGGAGTGTCGGTCGTGACGGGTGGAAGCCACACAAACCAACAGTGCTTACCCCCGGCTTCGACTGACGCGTGCACGACGGCACCATTACTCCTCAGCCGTCGTTAGACACCCCTTATTCTCGCTGTGCTTCTGCTCTCCGCACGTATCCGCACTCTGCTTGGTGACCCTGCCTTATGCACGCAGCTTCCTTGTGCCACACGGATTACCGCACTTGCATCCGTGCCTCCACCCATAGTCCCTGTTGTAACAGCGCACACTCCTAAGCAACTCAGGCTGCCCCAAGGCAGCCATGCATACGGCGAGCTGACGTCTCCACCCGTGACCGAGCCTATCCCTACATCGCCCATAGTAGCGTGGGACCGTCTCAGCATTGACAAGGAGCTCACGTACTAGGAGGAGCGTGTGGAGAGGGAGGTGTGGTTCCGGATACGTCGAAGCAGTCCAGGGTATCACCCCGGTGAAGACTACGACCTTGCAGAATACTACGAGTGGGCAGACGCATGGGACTACGCAGCCCGTTGCCAGTCGGCCGATGACGACTCTCTGACGATGCAAAACGAACAAGCTACGGCACCACAGCGTGACTATCGACCTCACCACTCTTCGGTAAGCCCGCCCATTGCCCATAGAACGCGCCAGCAACGCCGTTGTGCTACTCCACGTGGCACGACCTCACCCTATACGACAGCAGCGTCAGGAGCCCCTGCTTCACGTCGTGCTGTATCTCCGACCTTGTCATCTACAGAGTCCTCGTCCTCTTTGCCTCCTGATATTCTTGCTGTCTTGCGGGTTGCACTTGTTTCCAGTGCTGCTGTGGCATCCACTTTTGCAGCCACTGCATGCGCTGCATAGGTACCAGCCACCACTGCCGCAGGGAGAGCCGTTGACACTTACACTCTCGCTGCCGTTGATCAAGGACCCTTGGCAGCTGCTGCTATCAACGTAGCTACTCAGGTTACCACAGCAGAAGACGTAGTAACATCAGCAGCAGCTACAGCTCTCTCCAGTGCAGTTGAATCTATCCACATCTCCACAGCACAGACTTCGTCTCTATCCTCCTCTTCAACCTCAGTGACTCGTTACATACAGTTGTTGATCTCGAGTGCTGCAGTCGTCTCCACCCTGTCCGCTGTAGCATTGACAGGTGTAACCTGCCTCATTGTCTCCGCATCACCCACTGTTGCAGTCGTCGCCTCCTCAGCTGCTACTGCTCTACCACCTCTGTTCTCACTGCACCGTCGTGCCTGGTGAGCTTGGGTTCTCTTGGTCTCTCTCTCGCTTTGCTTGCTCTGTATTGGCGTGTTCGTGCATCCAGGTTGTTGCCTTGCAGCGAACCTCTAACATCCTTACCACACACTTCCCACGCCCACTGGGGCAAAGGAAACTCTGCCAAAATTATCTTTGTAGAGTCACGTCACTGGCAACATGCCAGTTGACGATGACCAATACACTGTAGTGCGAGCTGAGCTTCAGCGTGAGTGCAATGCGCTTCATTCAACTCTCACTGCTCAGCGCGTTGCTGAGGAGAAGTTACGGGCTGAGCAGGCAGACCAAGAGACCTTTGCCAATCACATTGTTGACCTGGTTCTTAATCGCCTCCACCCCACACTGCGAGGCACTCAGTCTGCTGGCATTGCTACAGCATTCTCCACCTCCCCTGCTTCCGCACCTGCCACCACTGGCACTTCCTCTTGTGATCCGCTTGCAGTTGCCGCAGCCACCGCCGCCGCTGCAGCCACAGCCAAAGCACTTGCGCCATCAGTACAGCGCAAGCCGGACTTTGACTCTAATCCACCTCACTTCACCTCCAATCTCACATTCCATTCTTGGGAGGTTCGTTTCAGTGCCTGGGCACAGGGGGAGCAGCTCTGGGAATGCTACCCAGAACCCAACCCCTCAGCTACTCCACCTTTTGTGCCAATCGAGTCTGAGTCAGCACAAGCTGCTCGTGCCCTCATTCGAGCTGGACCTGACGATCTCACTGATGAGATCGGGTCTTACAATGTAGACACTGCACGCCGCACCCCCACTGACCCGATTGGGGCATATGCCCTGATCAAACGGCGCACGACCGTTACTGGACATGCAGCACAGAGCGTCCTCACGGTCCAGTTCAACACGCTCTCCATGCGTGATGATGTGACTGCTGAAGCCTATTGGGCGCGCAGTGTGCGATTGCTGTGCGACCTCGGCAAGGCCGCCCCTGGTTAGCTCCTTGCGGTTCTGTCCATCGTCAATGGCCTCATCCATGAACTCAGTGACATCTTCCGTGAGGTGAAGGCCACAGAGCTTGAGCGCTTGGCTGCCATCCCTGTCCCCACTGATGCACTCCCTGGCATTGGGGCTTTGTGGGAGTTTACCTCCCAACGCCTCACAGACTGGTGGAGCTCACTACAGAACAAATGCATTCATCGCGCCGCCATTGCAGCAGTAGCCACCGCACTCCATTCTTCCTCCACCTGCCTTGCGTCAAACTCATCCTCCACCACCACATCCACCACCATTGCCACTTCTCTTGCTGCACAAGGGGGTGGTCGTGGTGGGGGGGGTGGTAAAGGTAAAGGTGGCGGGGGTGGCTCTGGCGGTGGGGGGCACGGCAGGGGTGGCAAAGGTTGTAGTTCTGATGGCGCTGCATTCCCCGCTCCCTCCACCAGCACTGTCACATGCTGGAACTGCAGTGCCACCGGTCATGCGGTGCCCAAGTGCCCTGCCCTTCCTGACGATGCACGCCTTGCCTCAGCTATGCGTGCTCACTGGACACGCTCCTTGGGTACTGGATCTGCATGCTCCTCCACCTCCACAGGGTCAGGTGTTGGCCCTACACGCTCCTTCCCCTCCCCATCACCTACAGCTACTACCTACAGCGCTGCTCTCTCCTCACCATCTATGCACACACCCTGGAGTTGGCCCCCAGGGCTTGGTGGCCTTGTCTACTTCGGGCCCCCCTCTGGCTTCTACTCACCTCCACCGTGGGGTTCTTGGCTCCCAATCCCCAGCGCCTCTCTTCTAGCGCACTCATCTTAGGGCCATCTGACGACGACCGCCAGCTGGACTCTGCACTCTTTCACGCAGTTCACCAACGAAACCTCCGTGATCAGGGAGGTGAGAGTGTACATTCAGTTGAGGGTGCGCGTGCGTGTACCGTTGATTCGTCTCTTCGTGGGTCTCCCCCCGGTCATGTTCAGGGTTGTCCCCCATCTGATTTCCCGTGGATTGAGCAGTGGCAGTCGTACAGTCTTCCTTGTTGTCTTGCCGCCTGTGGTCAGCGTCTCACTCCTCACTCTGCTGTTGCCGTCGTGAGTCGTGACCTTGCATCTGTCCGCGTGACGGATGGCTTCTGGATCCTTGATTCAGGGGCCACCCACCACATGACCTCTTGTCACTCCTCGTTCGTGTCTATGGGTCCCGTTGGCTCTGTTCGTTTTGTTCGCACTTGCTCTGGCCAGCTTCTTCCTGTCCAAGGGATTGGGGTTGTTCGCTTTGTTGGCCCTGGGGGGGAACTCTTCCTCCCTGACGTTCTTTACGTGCCCGCTCATGAACTAAGTCTGCTGTCTGTTACGACTCTTGACGACCAGGGCATGGACTTCTCCTCCAGCCGTGGCATTGCCTTTGTGTTGCATCGCACCACTGGTCGTGTTCTATTGCGTGGCACTCGCTGTGACCGCCTGTTTCGCGTGCCCTCATTTGCACCCCATCTTTCCACGACCGCACTTGTTCATGTGGTCCGCTCACTCACTCCTGCCCATGCACAGTTGCTCCATCGCCGCCTCTGTCACATTCACACTGCTGCGATTGACATTCTACTCCGGGACACGCCCGCTCATGGCCTTGATGCCGACACGTTCTCTGCACCCTGTCCTACTGACTGCCTTGACTGTGCGCAAGGCAAGATGCATCGCTCCCCTTTTTCCACGTCTGAGTCCCGCACCTCTCACCCACTTGACCTCCTGCATGCTGACGTCATGGGACCCCATGCCCATGACGCTCTTGGAGGTGTTGGTCGTTATGTTCTCTATCTCACATACGACTTTTCTCGCATGCGCTGGGTCTTTGCCCTTTGACAAAAGAGTGAAGTCTGTCCCACTCTGGAGTCCTGGCTGCCGCAGGCTGAACTAGCCTGTGGTCGCAGACTCAAAGTCTTTCGCTGTGATCGCGGTGGCAAATTCATGGGTCCCACTGCCCACTTCCTGGCATCTTGTGGGGTGTGTATGGAGCCTTCGGCTCCCTACACAACCCAACAAAATGGCGTCTCTGAACGCCGGAACCGCACCCTTGCTGACAGTGTTCGTTAAGGCTGCACACGAATCCAAGGATTCGTGAATCTGATTCACGAATCCCGAATCCGGATCCGGATTCACGAATCCAGATCCAAGGGTGGGTCTCGTATTGGGATTTGGGAATCCTCCATTGGATCCTGGGGAAGGGGGAGGAGGGGGAGGGATGGAAAAGAACATAGTGTGACCTCGAGGTTCATGTCCGCTGAAGAGATCTCCGAGCAATAATCTAGGATATGAAGTTTCAAAACTTCGGAACTTCAGGTCACCGTTTGTCAAACTGGTTCTCCAAGATGCATGTTTCACGTTTCGGCAAGCTGGCACTCGCACGACACGTGTGTAGCCTGACATTGACATGCTGTGCAACTCTGCGAGGCCGTCATTTCTGGCTGAGGCCACGCGAGTGTTTGATGGTCAGCCTTTGACCATTCGCATGGCCGCGCCAGTGTCAGTCAGGCTCGGATGATCCGGCTGTGCGCTTTCAGGCTGGGCCTAACTTCTAGCCTCTTTAGTACGTTTGGAAACTTTTCACATACGTGTGAGGTCCGGGTGCTGTTTCACAGGCAAACAATTCGTAATTTTTGTTTTGTACCTCTAAAGTTACGTTCATGCGAGTGGTTTTTTGTAGAAATTATTAATCATGTTCTTGACGAAAACAAGTGGGCCGACGGATCGGTGAATCGAACGACTGTTAACATGTCTCTATGTACACAGATGTCATCGTAATAGACGCATATAGTTTTGCTCTTAAAGATTAACCTTAATGAAGATGAAGATGAAGTTGGACAGAAAGTTTTCTCTCTGCTGGCTTTGTTTTTACTCACCGTGCGATCGGACAATCCGACGCTGATGGGCTGACCCAACAACTACCCCGCTCCATTATGCGCAAGCGACTGCGACGAGAAAGAAAAAGGCCTCACTTCTGGCCTCGTGCAATCGGAGGCACAAACAAAGAGTGGTGCCTCACGGATTGAGTGCGGCCTGAGAGAAACAAGAGTGCTTGTGTCCGCGTCCTAGTGTTGTGTCCGCAAAGCGAGAAGAAAAAGAATAGAACATTACGTGGAATTTGCCACGTGGTGTATCATAAGAGTGCCAAGGACGCATGACTTACAACAACNCCAACAACTACCCCGCTCCATTATGCGCAAGCGACTGCGACGAGAAAGAAAAAGGCCTCACTTCTGGCCTCGTGCAATCGGAGGCACAAACAAAGAGTGGTGCCTCACGGATTGAGTGCGGCCTGAGAGAAACAAGAGTGCTTGTGTCCGCGTCCTAGTGTTGTGTCCGCAAAGCGAGAAGAAAAAGAATAGAACATTACGTGGAATTTGCCACGTGGTGTATCATAAGAGTGCCAAGGACGCATGACTTACAACAACAGCATTGATGCCGCGCTGCACATCCTCCTGCCTGGCCCAACTCCAAAAACTATGTAGCAAGGCCACCCGCCGTTTCTTACCATACCGATCGTGGTTGAACCACTTACAAACAACAGTTGGTGAGAGTCTCCCATTGGATTCCGGAGATTCACGAATCCCCTGGGATTCGTGAATCCGGGTCTTGGATTCGTGAATCCGAATCCAGGCACGGATTCGGACTCACGAATCCGAATCCAGCCTGAGATTCGCGAACCGGAGTCAATGTGCAGCCTTAGTGTTCGTACTCTCCTCAGTCAGTCATCCCTCTCACATGTCTTCTCCTTCGAGGCCATGTGCTACATGACCTGGGTGTGGAACCGTGTCCCTCACGCTCCTCTCCCTCGCCACGTCACCCCCTTTGAGCGTTGGTACGGCCGCCGTGGTGACCTTCGTCTAGCGCGTGTCTGGGGCTGTGTGGCTGCCGTCCGGTTGCCCGAGGACTTCCGTGAGGGAAAACTCAGCCCTCGCGGTCGCCTCTGCACCTTTCTTGGTGTCTCTGCCATGTCGAAAGCATGGCGATTCTGGGACCCCGACCGCTCTCGCATCATAGAGTCGCGTGACGCCCTCTTCTTCGAGGATGTCTTCCCCCATGACCTGTCTCATGCCCCTCCTCCTTCTTCTCTCTCCTCGCTTCGTCAGCTTGGACGGGGTGGCTCTGTTCCAGCCTCCAATCGCCGAGCGTCCTTCTCTCCCTCTCACACGGTGTCCCCTACTGTCACCCCCACGGACAGTGACAAGACTCCTTTTCCTCGTCCTCGGGAGCATCAGAGCCATCCTCGGAGTCCGTGTTGTCCTTGCCCTCAGCTGGCAGCCCCGCGTCCTCACCGACCACAGACAGTCCCGAGTCCTTACACTCAGCACCCACTCCCGTACAGTCCACTGCCCACTCTACTCCCAACTCTCCTGACCCTGCGTCCCCTCCGGTGCCTGACATTGTTGTAGGTGATGCTCCTCAGGCCCCGATCTTCGGTCATGAGCCCTACACTCATGTGGGGAGACTGCATGCTCTTCCTCCCTCTTTGTCCTGTCAGCCCCCTCGTGAGCGCCCACGCTCTTCCAGGACGCCTGCTGAGTCTGTTTCCATGGGTTTGCCCACTGCCTCTCAACCCACTCAATGGGTCACCCGCTCCAGATTCTCATCCTCCGCAGCTGGTCCGTCGGTGCGACCCACCGGCCTTGATGCCCTAGGCCTGTCTGTGTGTGTTGTACACCCCAACTCTGCAGTTGGCTACCCTCTTGTAGCCCATGAGTTCAACAGTGCTCTTGAGTCCCCCGTCGCCGGGTATGTCGCCACATGCTTCGCGGCCGCTGGCCTTCCCACTCTTCTCCCTGAGCCCACCACTCTTCGGCAGGCTCGTGAGGCAGCAGACGCTGACCTCTGGGAGAAGGCCATGCAGGAGGAGCTTACAACTCTCCACGAACATGGAGTCTTTGAGCTTGTGGATCTACCTGCTTGCCGCAAGGCAGTCTCTGCCCGATGGGTCCTTCGGCGTAAGCTGAAGCCCGATGGAACCGTCGACCGGTACAAGGTTCGCCTCACGGCTAAGGGTCTCTCCCAAATCCCTAGAGCCAACTTTGATGAGACCTTCGCACCAGTCGGAAGGTACACCACTGCTTGAGCACTGTTGAGTCTTGTCGCCCAGCACGACTGGGAACTGGAGCAGATGGATGTGAACAACGCCTACCTACACGGGAAGCTCGATGAAGAAATCTACATGATTCAGCCCTCAGGTTTGACCGATGGCACAAACAAGGTTTGGCGACTGCGCAAAGCTCTGTATGGGCTCAAGCAGTTGCCGCGTTATTGGCACATGGAGGTCTCCTAGACTCTCGAGCGAGGAGGTTACCGTCGTAGCACGGTTGATCCAGCACTCTTCTTGAGCGCTCCCTCAGAGCCGTTCGTGGCCATACTGGTCTACGTTGATGACCTGCTCATTGCCTCACCCAGTCCCGCAGCTGTCCAGTCAGTGAAGAATCTGCTACAGTCTGCGCACAAGATGAAGGATCTAGGTCCTGCACAAGTGTTTCTGGGAATGGAGCTTGAGCATGATTGTCAGCGTCGCACCCTGCACATATATCAGGCTGCATACATCCGCACACCGGGGGAGCGTTTTTCCTCCCTGCTTGCAGACATCCCCACCGCATCCACACCGATGACTCCAGCAGGTCAGCGCCTGCTAAAGTTGTTGGACTCAGCGTAGCTGGGGGAGCCTGTTGACGTCACCAACTACCTCAGTGTGGTCGGCTCTCTCATGTACCTCACCACCACCACTCGGGCGGACGTGGCCTTCGCGGTCAACTTCCTTGTCCAGTTCTCCCAGCAGCCTCGACGGAAACACCTCGAGGCTGCACTGCGTGTGATCCGCTAGGCATTGTCCACTGTACGGGTGGGACTCTGCTAATATGCCCAACCCTCTGTGGTCGTTGACATCTACACAGACAATGACTGGGCACTTGACACGGATGCTCGTAGCCGCACTAGTTACATCTTTCTTGTCGGTGGGACTGTTGTCTCTTGGAGGAGTGGAAAACAGGACTGTGTCGCTCGAAGCTCTAGTGAGGCCGAGTACGTGGCTCTGGTACGTGTGAGAGTGTGTGGCTGTCCCGCCTGTTGCAGCAGTTGCGTGTTCCCATTTGTTGCATCACCTTGTGCTGTGACAACTAGAGTGCAAAGGCAATCGCCGAGCACAATGGCATGCATAACTCTCACATTAAGCACATCAACATTGAGCATAATTTTGTAGGCGAGCGCATTGCTGCTGGAGAAGTTCAGGTTGTCGGGGTCGACACTCATCAACATCGTGCAGACTTTCTCACTAAAGCGCTCAGTAGTGGAATGTTCAAAGCAGACGTGCATGCTGTTGGCTTGCTACGTTCTCATGATGCCCAAGGTTGACGTGAGGTCTGTGATGTTCTCTTTGCTATGTGTTCTATGTGTGTGTGGCCTGTTTGTCTGTGGGTCATGGGGGAGTGTTGGTTATGGTCATGACACACGCAAGTGCCCTCTTGTCTCCTTGCACACACATACACCTCATCACTGCAAGTGATTAATCTTGACTAAGGCTCCTCAGTGCAAGACTGTGACGCAACATGGGGCGCAGAGTGGTAGTGGCACCAACATTTTCCTCACGATGAGCCTTAGTTTAGTGATAATGACACATGCCGAAATGGTGGATACACTTGTTGACATGCATGGTTGTGGTGTGACTGTTTTCCTACACACTTGCATGCTTTTGGCGTAGTGTACCGGGTTGCTGATCCCTCGGGACCACACGTTCGGTTTGTACCGGCGTGTGAGAAACCGCCTGGAGCTCGCTCGCTCGAGGGCCAGGTTTGATCCCTGGGTGGCGTCCGGGCCCTACGTCGAGTGGTTCGCGTGGGTGGCCCGGTCAACCGGCTATCTTCACTTCTCTCACTTGTAACACACTTACTCTTACTAGCTTTTTGAGCTCTCCCACCCGATCCATGGTTTCAACTGTCGCCAGCTACTTCCTTGCTGCTTACTTGCTTGCTTGCTAGCTTAGCATTCAAGGCTATCTACAACACTGTCCAGTCAGCTAGCGCACTAGCAAGCAAGCAAGTGCAAGAAACAACAAGGATCAGGTTAGGGAGACGAGTGAAGCCTCATAAGCTCCAATAGCTTAGAAATGCAGAGAGGAATGACAATTGACAAACACACAGCATAAATACCTGCCGCGGCACACAGCGCGTGACGCATGCGACAGTGTCAGTTTGTCCTAAAACCGGCTCAAAACCACTGTTCAGGCTGCAACTCTGCGCACGTGCATCTAAACTCAACACCGTCTGAACCTAGAGATGTAAAATCTCGAGCTGGACGCTACGACTGGTCACACCCACAAGTCTGGCATCGACCGGTGGATAGACAATACAAAACATGCAAATTGGGCTCGAGAGCCAGTCCACTGAGAAAACTCTAGTGTCTGCAGAAAAACTGCAGAGCACCCCAACAAGCACCCGGGACGTCGTGGCAGTCGTCAGGCAGCTGCTGGTGGATGGATCCACCAACCGTCAGTGCTCCGGCGGTAGCTGGGCCCGCATCACGGATGTGCACGAGCATGGACACGGCCGAGTGGTCGCAGTAAGCTGTACAAATGGACGGAAACAACTCACATCACAACACCCCCCCATGAATCGATGGTTAGCATGTCCATACACGTGCAGAACTAACACAGGTGCACAACAGGATGCTCAACAGTCCATGCTCACACACCTCACTCTTAGCCACTCTCTGACAAGGGGAATAGCCCGACAGAATGAATGGCAACCATGAACTTTTCGCGCACAAGTGCCTTGTTCAAGAAGTCATCCCGTTGCATGTCCGTGCCAACCCAGATGACGGAGATCACCTGTCGCTCCACAAGATCACGCACAAAGTGATGCTCAACAGGAATGTGCTTCGTGCATGCATGAAACACACAAGAGTTCTCTACAATGGCAAGAGCACTCTGATTGTCACAACATGGAACGATGCAAGGCACAGACTGACGCAACTCACGAAGTAGACGTTGTAGCCACACCGCCTCAGTAGCCCCAGTCCCCAGAGCAACATACTCAGCCTGTGATGAGCTATGTGCGATACATCCCTGCTTGCCACTACGCCACAACACAGCGGTGCCACCAAGCAGGAACACGTAGCCTGTCCGACCACACTCATCTGGACTCCACACCCAGTCAATTTCTGTGTAGTCGTCGACTTCCACCGAACACTGCCGTCGAAAGCATTGTCCGTGGTACGGTGTGTACACCACGTACCACACCACTCCCGCAGCCGCATGAAGGGCTCTCGCCCGAGGACACTATGAAAACTGTACAAGGAGGTTGATGGCAAAGGCAATGTCGGGTCGTGTGGTAGTGGCCAAATACATCAAAGAGCCAATTAGGCGTAAGTATAGTGTCTCGTCCACTCTCTCCCCCAGGTCTGCGGGATCATCCACCTTCAGAGCATCCTGCCCATTAGGTGTGATGGGGGTGGAGGCTGTAGGAACTGAACCCAGGAGATCAGCAAACCGCTCCCCCACAACGCGAGCGTAACGTGCCTGATGCAACAAGAGTGTCCGTCGCTAACAATCACGCACGATCTCCATCCCGAGGAACACAGTTGTAGGACCAAGGTCCTTCATGCTGTAGGCAGCCTGGAGGACTGCCTTTGCCTCCTTCACGGCCTCCATAGAAGGAGACACAATCAGGACGTCGTCCAGGTAGACCAAAATGGCGGTGAAGCTCTCAGCTCTCCGTCTGAGAAAGAGGGACAGGTCAACGTCACTCTGTACGTAACTGGCACGTGTTAGTGTGCCGGTCATCTCCAAGTTCCAGCACATGGGTGACTGTTTCAGGCTATACAAGGCCTTGCGTAAGCGCCAGACCTTGTCACCGACCTCGAAATTAGGTGGCTGGACCATGTAGATCTCCTCCTCTATGGTGCCATTGAGGAACACATTTTCACGTCCATCTGGTGTAGCTCCTAGTCGTGGTGAGCAACAACCCCGAACAGAGCGCGAGCGGTGGTCATACTGCCAACGGGTGCAAAGGTGTCATTGAAGTCTACTCCCTCAACCTGCGAGAACCCCTTGGCCATCAAACGAGCCTTGTAGCGATCCAGTGTGCCATCAGGCTTCACCTTCTTGCGAAAGACCCACTTGGCCTGTAGAGCCTTCCGCCCTGGCGGGAGCTCGACAAGCTCATAGACACCGTGCTCACGGATGGCTCTCAGCTCATCCTCACAAGCAGCACGCTCAGGCGTCGTTGAGGGAGTGCTCCGGGTGGCTAAGACACACGCCTCCGGACTCGGTCTCACCACGACAAGGTCGGCTGCGGCATCGCAAGCAACCAAGAACTCTCAAGAGAGCAACTCGTGGCCGACAGGACATGCTGGGTGTACCTCAGTGTAGTCTGCCTGGACACTCAAGCCAAGGGCCTTTGTGCCAGGCTCGCCACTCTGAAGACTACGAGTTGGGCGCCTGGACGCTGAGTCAGTAGTCTGCTGAGCCCTAGAGGCCAATTGTCGAAGACGACCACCAGGATCGCGGGAGTAGCCCGATGCGAAGCTCACCTCAGGTTGCGGGGAAGGCTGCTGAGCAAGAGTTATAAGGGGCATGGGTGCATGCACGGGAGGAGGTGTGACAGAGGGGGCTCACACTGCCACAACATCAGGTATGCCATAGGGGACTGACGCGCGTACGGGATCAGGTGTGGAAGACGGGACTGACACTGGTACAAGATCGTGTGTGCCAGAGGGGTCTGACAATGACACAAAATCAGGTGTGTCAGAGGGGACCGACACTGGCACGAGATCGGGTGCGCCAGAGGGCTCTGACACTGGCACGGGATCAGGTGTGCCAGATGGAACTGATGAGGCTACTGGACCCACAGCCACGATGGCCGGATTGTCAGCAACCAGAGACCGGACCACAGGTGAGGAGGCCCGGACAGACCCATCCCCAGGACTAGACTCCCCCATCCGCCGAGAGGCCACACAAGTAGGGACGTGATCGGCGGCCAACGACAGAATGCTGGACAAGTTGCGGTAGGTGACATCCTCAAAGAAGAGAGCATCTCGAGACTCGACAGTGTGATGGCAAGCAGGGTCCCAAAAGCGCCAAGCCTTTGACCGTGGGGAGATGCCGAGGAAGGTATACATGTGTCCCCGAGGTGAGACCTTGGACCCCTGCTGGTCCTCGGTGTACCAGACACAGGCAAGGGACCCCCAAACACGGGCGAGACGGAGATCAACACGATGGCCAAACCACAACTCGTACGGCGTGACATGGTCTGGAAATGGACCATGCCACAAGCGGTTCTAGATCAACGTCATGTAGGAGAAGCCCTCAAAGGCAAAGGACTCCGGTAGACCAAACTCACACCGCATAGCGTGAACCACATCCTCGATGGTGCGGTTCCAACGCTTAGACACACCAATCTGCTGTGGTGTAGCACGGGCGAAAATCTGGTGAAAGATACCGTGCTCATCAAAGTAGGCATCCATCTCACCTAAGTACTCGCCATCACGATCTGAGTGAAACATGTGCAGGTTGTGAAGAGACTGGCACTTAGCCAACACAAGCCATAGGCGGAACGCCAATGTGGCATCGCTCTTGTGGCGGAGGTTGTAGACCCACCGCATCCTGGTGAAGTCATCGGTCAGGGTGAGAACATCATGACCCCGATTAGAGAGGGACTTGACTAGGAGAGGACCGAGAAGGTCCGAGTGGACCAACTCTAGTGGGCGCAGTGCCCGAGAGGAGGATTCAGGGTAAGAGCTGCGATGCATCTTACCCTGGGCGCAAAAAAGAAAGTTGGTCTTGGGCGGTTTCTCAAAAGGAGTTGCGTCAAGATCGAGGGCTGGCTGAGTTCGAATGAGCTTGGACACACTGTCCCAGCTCACATGGCAGAGGCGACGATGTAACAAGCGCTGGTGCTCAGGGGAGAGAGCACTAGTGACAAACACACGTGCAGAGGAGAGAGGGGGAGAAGAAACAGAGGGAATGCAAGAAGATACACAATACAGGTCATCAACAATAGAGGCACAAAGCATGATGGCGCGTGTGTCAAGAGCAGTCACTGTGGCAGAGTCAGCAGAGTGCTCAATAGTGAGACCCATCCTGGTACATGCACGAACAGTGAGCAGGCTGAGCTCAAGAGCAGGGACAAAGAGCACATCAGAAATGTACAAGGGGCCAGACGGACCATCAAACCGCACAACCCCAACTCCTTGCACAGGCAACAACTGACCAGACCCTGTGCAAGCAGACCAAATGGACGCAACGGGACCGAGCAAAACGAAGTCAGTATGACGACAGGTCATGTGATGGGTGGCCCCAGAGTCAATTATCCATGTGCCACTTGGCTCACGACCGGTCGTTGACAATGAGCAACGTGCCACAGAACACTCTGCCTCTGCTGGACGCTCAGCAGAGGACTCAGGACAATGACGAACAACACAGATCCGTGACTAGTCCAGCCTGTCGGTACTGTCAGGTCCATCCTCATCGCAAGCTAACATGGCTCCACCACAAGCATCATCACGTGCAACAGAGGTAGTAAAACAAGCTGTGTCAGGACCACTTGGCTGTGACAACACACTCGCACCTGTGCAAAGCGCGAGCAGCTGATGAAGCTCCGCGATTGTGCGATCTCGAGGGTCCACATCACCGCTGCCACCTGGTGAAGCGGATGCGTCTGCTGCACTTGTAGTCGCAACGCGCCCAGTCCGTGTGTCACTCGAGGAAATCTGCTACTCGTGTGCCGCCTGAAGACACATATGATCCGAGTCCAATCAAGGGGCTGCTCACACTCTGTGTAGCGGTGAGCGCCTCCACGGTTGTACCAGTGGACAGAACGTCCAGTGCCACTACTCGCTGGCCGCCGCTGCTACTGCTACTGTCCCTTCCCATGTCGCTTCTTCCCCTTCTTCCCCTATGCGGCCACTACGACGCCCTGAGTGTGGCCGCTCGGGGTAGAGGAGGAGGACGAGGAAGCGGTGGAGGTAGGATTGGTGAGTTCGGACAGAGGCGTAGGAGGGGTCGCAGTCACTGCTGCAACAAGTGGACTCTGCTGATGGGCGATGGCAGCCTCATGAGCCCATGTGGCCTGGATGAAGTAGCAATGGGCCTAAGGAAGCAGCTGTAGTGACTCAGATAACTCAGAAAGAGCCACATGATCAAAGCCCGTAAAGAGCTTCATGTGGTCCATATTCGCCCCCATCATGATGGTGTTGAGTGCCCACAACTGCGTCCCGCCACCGGTCCCAAGGCGCGTGTAAAGGCGCATCGCGCGCCTCCAGTAGTCAGCTGCAAGCTCCGTAGGACCCTGACAGAGGGAGTGAAACTCATGTAGTCGGGCCGCCCTCGTGGCATGGGTCTCCGCAGTAAGAAGTGTCAGGGCCAGCTCCCAGCCCTGACGTGGATTTGCTCCAGTCCCGGTCCTGGTCTCACCGAGAAAGGGTCGGAAGTGAACCACAATCTCCCGCGACATGGCGTAGAGGAGACCGCACATCGCTCTTGCTGCTGTCTTGACCTGGTGAGCATCGCGGGTCTGGTATTGGCTGTGGTAGTAGGGCCAGACACCATCAGAATCGGCCCACACCTGAAACAAGGTCTCCCAACAATCAAAGCCCTCGTCGCTATCGTAACGGGGTGGAGGTGTCTCAAAGTCCTTTCGTCGCCGCTCAGTGGGGAGGGCGACCTCAGGCTCGGGAGACGGTGGACGGGATATGGGGAGCCCACCAGTGAGGGAAACACCACCAAAGGTGAACGCTGCTGAACGATGTGGCTGATCCTGACGGCGAGAAGGTGGCGAAGTGCGAGATTGCGATCCCAGATGTAACTCATGGATGCGCTCCTGAAGCCGACGAATCTCATGCTTCCATGAGTCACCCTCAATCTCCTCCTCATCCCAGGTGTGAACCTATGATGAGTGGTGCTGAGGCCGCGGTGCTGTGTAGGGTGTCGACTGTTGAGCAGATGGTGCATCTCTAGTAGATCCTCCAGGTGGCTGCTGTGAAGCCATCGAACAACCTCGCAGTAACTCCGTGATCTCCTGCAACGCGTCAGACTGCCTCTGCTGCTGCCGGCGCACCTCGTCCTGTGACTGATAAAGCTCGTCGATCATGAGGGACTGGGATCGTGGACTCATAATGCCCGAAGAGGAGGAAGAGGGGTCAACCAGCCCTTTGCTCTTGTCACGGACCGATGCCATCGCAATGCTAAGTATGGGGCCTAACATAAAAAATGCTTTGAAAGAGAAACAAACAGCGTTTCTCGAGTATAAACGTTCAAAAAATTTGACGTTTCGACCCCAAAATTGCTGAAGTCAGCACAACCTATGGTGACGTCAGAGTTTTTTTACGCTAGCAAAAAAACTCTAGCATTTTTTAGGCCAGCGCCTTTTGGATTACATGTTAACCCTTTGTTTTCTTTATTTTGTGTGTTTTGGATTTTATGAGTATTTTTCTCCTCGGCCTGTTGCGCCTACGCGTCCATAGGACAAAGCAGACAAGTCTGATTTAGATCCCATTGCTGTGTGCCAAGTACATTAGACTCTTCTAAAAATCTGGCCACAATAAATACAAGAAATTTCAGAGAAATGTTTATAGTTGCTATTCTATTGTCCTAGTTATAGTATAACTACAAAGCATCCTCAAGAGTACTTCTTTTCTTGTTATTCTTTCTATATAGAGTGTCTTCTTCCCACCCAATTGTGTGTATCATTATATAGGTTACATGGTATGTTTTCATGATATCTGTTCCTCTTTTACACTGTTAATATAACCATTTCTTATTTCTCCTTCACGATTCCTTCCCCTTAGGCACGCCGAAGAGACTCTAGGGTTGTGAAGATATGGTCAATCATGTTCCTATGTAACAAACACATACACATGTCGATTTCAATATGTTCATTCATAGAAGACTGATTTGATAGCTTAGAAAAAGTACAAATCATACTTAGGAGGAGTTACAAGAAAATCAACGTAGATTTTGGTTTACAACATGAAACAACATGACGTAACACGATGGCTACAACACGATAACAAGAGAAAACACCACTTGAGATGGCTGGACAACACACGCAAGACGCACCATTTGATCATTTGGCACGACACAATACTACAAGACAGAACAACTATTTGACATGACATTGTTTAAACAACCTTGGCGAGACAAGGCAGGACACGATGCGGACATGCACAAGGCACAACGTGACTTGACACAGATTGACACAAAATGCATGACATGAATGTGGATAACATAAAAAACACGACATTACAACGAACAACGACATGGCACGTTACGACATGCCACGGCTTGACACAACAAGACACAACGGTTCTGCACACAACAAACACAAGTCCCATACCCTTCATGACATGACACGACTCGACACACACAACATTACACGACACAACATGGCCTACAAGACATATCCCGAAAACTTGGCACAGGGTATTACTATCATGTTCGTAATTGTTCCTATCAGGGGTGAGGGTACGTTATGTGTATCTAGATGTCTATTACAACAATAGGCCGCAAGAACTCACCCATAAACTTCTATTACACACCATTGTTCAGTGTCTTGCACCTAATCACAGCACATAGACAGAGCTTACCCATTCTCCTAGTGTAACTATCCTATGTGACTGTAGTGTCCTGTCCCCAATGACATGTTACATCGCATCAAAAGAATATTTCTTTGTTCCCCATGTGTGAGATGAATTCAAGAACTCCATTTGTATCAAAGCATTTACATCAGCAATGATCCATTATACCACACCTACTACTACATATAGCACAACATTGCGAAACGTGTGTTGGACCTCACCGCAATACTAGACGGACCCTATCCAGTCATGGTATTGAATTGCTTTTGTCTTGAATGAGAGAGCAAGAGAGTGAGAGCGTGAGTGAATGAGATAGTGAGTGAATTTTGTTTGTGAATGAGTACCTGAAAGGGTGAGTGATTGAGTGAGAAGTGAGTGAGTGAGTGAGTGAGTGAGTACGTGAATTAATGAGCGAGACTGAGTGAGTGTGAACAAGCAAGCGTGTGATTGACGTATCACGGCACGACACTAAGTAACATGACACAAAATGACCTCACACAACGCAAAGTACATGAACGAAACGTGACTATACATACAACAACCCTAGTTTTTTTAATGCAAACCACTTGGATGAACAATGTGTAGCAATCCTCACCCTTAGATTCCCACATCAACGAGGCAACATGACAATACGGCACGACACAACACAACACGACACACATGTCGTGTCGTGTGAGTGAGTACAAGATTGGGTGAGTGAATGAGTGAGTGAGTGAGTGAGCAAAAGTGAGTGTGAACTAGTTCTATTGAGTGAGCGAGAGTGAGTGAGTAATAACACACACACACGCACGCACGCACGCATGCACGCACGCACGCACGCACTCACATACGCACGCACGCACGCACGCACGCACCACGCGTGCACCACGCGCACACGCACGCACGCACGCACGCATGCACCACGCAGGCACCACGCATGCACCACGCACGCACCACGCACGCACCACGCACGCACCACGCACGCACCACACACACACCACGTAC
>SZWC01007213.1:63866-70474 GCA_023375785.1 Penium margaritaceum | reverse complement strand
CCCCCCCCCCCCCCCCCGCGACGAAGGCGCGGTTCCCGAGCCTTGCTCGCGAGCCATGGCACTGCTTCCGCGGGCGAGCGTCAAGCTCCGCGTGATGCGTCGGGTATGTCGAGTGCCTGTGAGAGTCGGGTCGAGGGTTAATAGTGTCGGATTGGAAAGTGGTTGAGGCGAAGTGAGAGTGGAGTGAATGATCCAATGCCGGAACTCAAAATGAGACGGAGAATGCCAACACTTAGCAATATGTCTACTTGGCACGGTGCAAGCCAGTCCGCTGCAAGCAGAATATCATATGTGCGAAATCGCAGACTTGGACAGTGTGCGCTGCATGTACATTGGCCACCTGCATGGGGAAGCCCGCGATCTGTCCGAGCGGCGCGTCAATTTCTCCAGTGGAGATGGAGAAGCGGAGCCGAGTGGGCCGGATGAGATGTTGCATGTGGAGTGGGCGGATCATCCGGAGCGCGATCGTGGTATGTGTGGCGCCGGTGTCCACGATGGCCACAAACTTGTGGCCACATATCCACACGTAACACCATGCCACGTGGACCTCGGATGGTGCGGATGGTCCAGGGGTGAGTGCCGCTGGGGACCAGGTGCAGGGGGAACGCGTGGCGGCATCACGCGCGCTAGAGTGGGTAAGGAGGATGCATCTGGATAGCAGGCAGGTACCGATCATGCCTTCGCGCGTGCATGAGAGGCGGATGCCAAGAGGAGAAAGGGATGGATTGTGACTGGTGAAGAGGGCTCGGAGGCTCTCCGCGGACTCAGGGGAGTGAAGAAGGAAATCGACTAAGGAGAGGGAACGGCGGTTCTCGAGGAGTGGAGTTGCGGGGACAAGAGGAGTTGGCGGATTGCGGGTGGTGTTGATCTGTGGTGTAGTAGTGGTCGGACGTGTGGTTCGCGATGGTGCCTGTCGTTGGGGAAGATGGGGGGCGATCTCTTCAAGCGTCCATCCGTGGATCACGGGGTTGTACCGTCGGGCAAGCTGGAGCCCAGACTTCGAGATGGTCGGTAGGGTCTCTGCGGGTGCTTCCCCCGCGATGTGCTCGAGTTCGTTCAGGAGTTGAAAGGCGACCTCCTGTTCTTCCTCGTCAAATTCTTGTGCCACTCCCTCCCATTGCGCTTCAGCGTTTGGTGGCAATGCCAGGATATCCGGGGAGTGTTCCGCGACAACCGGTGGCAGCTGGGCAAGTTCCGGCCAGTCGTGGCGCGGGAGTCGGCTGAGAGCGTCCGCGTTGCGGTTAGTAACCGCAGGCTGGTGCTTGATCTTCGTGTTATACCCTTGCAGGAGAAGTGCCCACTTGGCGAGGATGCCTTCGTGGTTCTGGGTGGTGAGCAGCCATTGGAGAGCCTGATGGTCCGTAAGGACCATGAATGGCTTGCCATTTTTTATGTAGTCGCAGAAGTGCTGGAGTGCCCACAGGACGGCCAGGCACTCGCCTTTCACCGGTGGGTACCTTCGCTCTCCTTCGGTGAGGGCGCGGCTGGCATATGCAATTACCTTTTGAGTCGGTTCCTGCACTGTCTGGGATAGGATAGCGCCCAACCCATCCCGCGACCAGTCGGTAGTGATGGAGAATGGAAGGTTGAAGTCAGGAAACTCGAGCATAGGTGCAGTGACCAGGCGATGTTTGATCTCCTTCCAGGCATCTGCGCATTCAGGGGTCCAGTCAAATGGCACATCTTGGTGCGTCAATTGCTGGAGTGGCTTGATGATGCGCGCGTGGTCGCGGACAATTTTTCGGTAGAAGGAGACAAAGCCCAGGAAGATCTTGATTTGTCTTGCGGAGGTGGGCTGACGCCATTCTTGCGCCGCCGCAATCTTCTTGGGGTCGGTTTTAATGCCATCCGCGCTCATTACGAAGCCGAGGAACTCGATTTCCGCGGCTCCAATTGAGCACTTGGCTGCCTTGAGCTTGAGGTTAGCTTTGCGGAGGGCAGCGAACACGGTCGTCAGGGAGGAGAACAACTCTTCGAAGCTGTGGGCCGCGACCATGATGTCGTCGATATAGCAGCTGACGTTGGGGATACCGCGGAGGGTGGAGTCCATGACTCGTTGGAACATCGCGCTGGCATTGCGGAGTCCGAAGGGCATGCGTGTGAACGCGTAAAGACCCTCTGGTGTCACACATGCTGTTTTGGCGATGGTATCTGGGTGCATGGGAACAGCATGGAAGGCAGCCTTAACGTCCAGCTTTGCGAACCATCCGCGATCCTGCTGCCGCTCTGGTATGTCGACGATCAGGGGCATGGGGTACGCATCCTCTTTGGTCTCTCGGTTGAGGTCGCGGAAGTCGACGCAGAATCGCTTAGATCCATCCGGTTTCCCCACGATGACCAAGTTGGCACGCCATGGGCTGACGATAGGGACGATCACCCCTTGCGCTTTGAGTTCCGCGAGCCCTTCCGTGATGATCTTCTCTTGATCAGGGAGGATGCGCCGCACCTTCTGTTTTGTGGGCGCGGAATCCCCTGTGGAGATGACGTGGAACGCTTCCACAGCCCCTAAGTCAACTGCCGATCTAGCAAAGATGTCTGCAAATGAGTCCAGCAGGCCACAGAAATCTTGCCGTTGTGTGGGTGAGAGTCATGAGTGAAGCATGTGGTCCCATTTTGGTGGTGGTGGTGGTGCTGTTTCGCGGAGTGGGTAGAACTCCTCTTCTTCCTCTAGTGGGTGGCTTGTTCCAAAGACTCGTTGTCCCCTGTTCCATAGGCCCAGGAGGTTGGTCTGTACTCCAGGCTCAATGGACTCTTCCACGCGGTTCTGCCAATCGCCAGTTGAGATTTGTTCCACGGCAGGCACTTCCGCTGGGAGGGATTGGCGCTTGTCTGATTGGGCTTGGGAGTCTTCGGCCGCGGCATCCAAGAGAGAAAAGGATTCACCGCCGGTGACAGGTATTGCCACCCTGTCACCAATGGTAATGGGGCAGTATGCCTCTTCCCCAGACGCGGAGCTCAGCTGCATGATCCCCAGGGAGAAGAGGAGATTGGCTCGCCGAGGTACCAAGTAATCCATACCCAATAGCACGTCATACGTCCGCGCTCGCGTCACTTGGACGTTCACTGGTTCATGAAGGGATCCCACCTGCATGGGAAGGTCGCGGACTTCCCCGTCTCCATAGTCCATCCCGCCCGCCGAGTTGGTGAAGAGGCGGCGTGTTGGGAGCGTGCAGTCTGCCCAGCCGACCACGAGGAGGACACGGAACGCCACGGTGGTGTGAGTGGCTCCCGTGTCGATAATGGCCAGGAACTTCCTCCCGCACATCCAAACCATACAGCAGGCGACCTCGTAGTGATTGTCGTCCCGTCGCGGTGGTTCTAAGGGCTGCGGTGCACATCCCCATTCTTCTTCCGTGAGGCTCAGCGCCAACGATGCCTCAGGTACCGCACGACGAGTGTTTATCGTGCCGGATGTGGCCGCGACACAGTTAAGGGAGATGCCCACGGCTTGGAGGCGTTGATTGGCCCTAGCAAACTCCTCCTTTAGGCGCGGTGCAAGCTCGGGGTGAATGCGGAGGAACTCGAAAAAATTGACTTCCGCAATGGGGGTGGTAAAGAGACGATGGACAGGGTCAGTGCTTTTCTCCGCGATCGTGGGAGCTGCGTCGGGCGTCTGTGAAGGTGGAGTCGGTTGCGCTTCCATCGGGGGTGGTTGTTTCACTTGTCGTTTCTTTTCCGGCACAACGGTGCGGTGAACGACTGCCTCCTGGAATCGCTCCTCCGCTGCCTCCGCCTTGTGTCTCAGATCCTCTTGTACCCTGACTGCCTCCTGCAAGCTCCATCCGCGCACGCCCAGTTTCTGGACTTATGTGATGAGATTCATTTATTCTGTAGTGGGAGGCACTTCTGTGGTCTCGTCCTCTGCCATTGGTAATCCCAATTTGACATTGCGGGCCCCGCCTGCAGGGTTCGCGGATGGCAGTGGGTTGGGCAGAATGCCCTGCCTGCCCGGGGCAGCTTGGGGTGGATTGTCCGTTGCTTGTCGCCCAGCTTGCGCTTGTTGTTGCTACGGGCCTGGCCACGCCTGATTGTAGTACTGCTGCCACTGCTGCACCATGGGATCTTGGACAGGCGGATCGGGGCGCGAAGCTGCTTGTCGCTTCCGAGGGCAGTCTTGAGCGATATGTTCTAAGCTCTGGCATGTGTAGCACGCTTTTGGCTTTTGCTACTGCGGAGGAGGTGCATGCGAGGATGTATTGGTGTCGCTACCCTGGTATTGTCGGGTGGATTGCTGCCTGGTGAAGATAGCTGTGGCGTCACGGACCGCATCTTGAAGGGACAGGTAGAGGTCAGCAATCATCAGACTGTTGATCTCGTCTGGGAGTGCGCGGATGAGATTTTGGAGCAAAACCCACAGTGGTAGGCCTTCCCCCTGCGGACTTTTGGCCACTGAGGCCCAGGTCAGGAACTGATCCAGAAATCGGCGGATGTCATCATCCTTACGCATGACCTCCTTCTCAATCTTCCGCAGTGCTTCTTCCTTCGTTAGGTGTTTAAAGCGCTCGATGAGGGCGTTGCCAAAGTCCTCGAAAGATGGGAAAGGTGCTCGTGCATTGTACCAGTCCGCTACCGCCCCTTGGAGATGAAGTTCCGCGGTGGCGAGGCAGAGGTCGGGCGGAATCCGGCCGTTGCTAGCGTAGAGGGTGATTTGTTTGAGCCAGACCCAGGGGTCTTCCTCCGGGGCACCCTTGAAGGAGTCTAGCCGGGGAATGTTGGCGGGTTCGGAGCGGATGTATTGCAGCTGCGGTACGGTGCTGCGGTAAGTCGTTAATGCAGTCGCAGCATGTGATGCCGGGAGGGTTGCAGATGGAGCTGCGGAGTATCCAGTCATTGGGGCCGGCATCTGGGGTTGTCCCGCGGTCATGGGAAGACTGGCTTGCGTGGGAGGGAGAGCCGGGTACCAGGAAGAGGAAATGGTTGTGGAGGCAGTGTAGGGTGTTGAGAAGAATGTTGTCCCAGACGGCGGAACCCAATACATCTGAGCCGGTGGGACCGTAGCTGAGGTGTGGAGAGGGATCGCCGGTCCCGCGCTGGCGGTCTGGTGCGGATTCCCTTGCAGCTGTGGTGGGGGCAGGCCCAAATGGCTCTGTGCATTCTGTTGTGGCACTGGCAGTGAGGCCTGGGGAGCCGCTCCAACTGGCATTGCTCCAACCGGCTGCTGGTGGTGGAGTTGTTGATATGTAGGCATGGGCGGCTGCGGTATCATGTTGGGCACAAGCATGTGCGGCACCGTTCCAACCGACACTGGGCCCATCTGCTGCTACGTCTGGGGTGTCCATAGTCATTATGTGACCGCGGGAGGCTGCGTCATGTTTGTCGGTTGTGCTCCGCCTCCAGCCGTCTGCTGCTGATGACTCGTTGGCGGGGTCCCGGTTGGTGGGGGCAGGGTCGAACTTCCTTGGTGGGTGGCTCCGCCTCCGGGCTGGGGCACCTGCTGTGGCGGCTGCGTGACTGCGGAGGGCCCTGCCATCACTCCTGCCAGCATCGTGAGCTGTGGTGGCATATATGCCATCTGCCGTGGTCCCGTTCTAGGCAATCCTAGCATAGCTCCTACCGGCATAGCGCTCAGCATCACCTGCTGTTGTGGTGGCGTACCTAGCGCAGATGGCTTCAAGGGTACCCTGATTGGCATAGCGGTCAGGTTCGGCCGTGATGTCTGTGGTTGTGCCAACCCGGATGCAGGGAGCTGTAGCGTCGTCCCCACCTGTCCCCTCTCGGGCATCTGCGGTGAGTACATCGGTGGCCGGGCCGTTCCACTTTCCTGGAGTTGCGCGGATGCCCCCGTGGAAGCCATCCCCATAGTCAGAGGGGTCTGATTCGCGGGGAATTGGTACACCGGTGGCTGTGCGACCCCTGATGCCTGTGTGGGTACGGGAATTCCCATATGCGTGTTCCCCGTGGGTCGTTCCGATGAAATCGTCTGCTGTTGTTGCAGGCCGTGCACGGGAGATTCCGCGGTCGGGACTCCTAGGGCCACCCCAACCACCTGGTGCGGCTGGTTCATGTCCAGTGACAGAGCAGGGGCGGGGCATCCCGCCGGTTGCTGTTGTGCCAAGATCCGTTGCTCGTCCGCCGTCGGTGCCTTGGGGATCCCTGAACCCTGGGGGCTCAGCGGTAAGGTTTGCGGATGAGCTGGCGGAAGTGCGGATTGCGGTTCCATTCCGCCAGTTGTCTGTTGCTACTGCCCGCCACGGCGACGATACACCAATCCGTGGTAGGCCTCCAGTTCTCCACCACCGGGGAGTTCCTCCAGCGAAGGCGGTGCATCAGAGAACCATTGTGCCCCAGATGGCACGCTCCGCTGTCCTGCTTGTCCCAATTGACATTGCCCCGAGCGATGGCTGTCGGAGCTATGGACGCTCTCCACCTCCACATGTTCGCCCAGCGCATCCATGATGCGGTGCCAGTGTAGCTGCTCCAGCCACTCAGTCACCCGTCGGTGCTGGGTAAGCGGATCGGGGCCTGGTGAGGACCTGACTAGCGTGCGTGACAGGACTGAAGAGGAGTCCCTACTTCCCGCGCAAGTCGCGGGTCGTCGTGGTAGGAAGCACCGCGCGTATGACTGCCGCCGCCGCCGTACGACATCCTGGTGCACAAAGCTGGCTGCC